>CAIGQV010016645.1:4438851-4452474 GCA_903798115.1 Danio jaintianensis
ATAGAGCCCTGGGTTAATGTCCTTATTTGAATTTTTATAGATTCTATGAACGCAGCATGTGTTTACATAATGGCTCTATCATTGCAGACCCTCATTTTATATTGCCAGCATTTCTATTAAGTTTTTCCTGAAAGGACTTTACTAGGACTGCGAAGGCAAGAATGAACTGGCCTTTTCTTCACTGTTTATGTCACTGTTTGCCTTTTCCACATGCTGAAACAACTGCTTATACAACGTGTAGTGTTTCCATGACTGTCTAAAGCATGTGCATTTGAGGCATGCAATTATCTGTGAGTTGCTAAACATCTAATTGTAACATTCAGTGCAATGCAGGGTTTCATAACCCTGGGTAAAAAGAAGTACTAATGTCATGTGTAACATTCCTTTTACTCAGGGTTAAAAGCAGTGTTTAGAACGATAACTGGTGTTAAGCGAACTGTGAAAAGCTCTTCAGAGGTAATTGAATTAGTCATTGCTGAAAACATCAGAGTTCAGTGCTCAGTGGCTGATTTCTCAAGAATTCTCTCGTTACAAAAACAAAGTGCAGATATGAAGAAAGTGTTTCATTTTTCAGCTTGCGTGGTTATAAAGGGAGTTTTTGTGGAAGTGTACAAGTTGTACTAGAATAAATGATTTGTCTCGACCATAAATGCTGCTTCTCAACATGATGTTGACAACCCAAACCAACTAAAATGTGTGAGGGTCAGAGCAGATGCTGTTTGTGAGCAACCAATGAAGACTATAAAATGGCATAATAGACATCTGTAAAGGATCAAAATAGATAAGTTGTAACAAGCATGAAATTGTTGGAATTGTTAAAGACTTGACAACGAAGAATGCATTCTTTCTTTTAGGATACAATAACTTTATTTGATGTGCTCTTTGATCGTTAACTTTGCAAACCATTTTTATTGACAAACAGCTTCATTACACATTGCATTTAAAGGGGACCTATTATGCAAAAATTACTTTTATTCATTCATTCATTTTCTTTTTCGGCTTAGTCCCTTTATTAATCTGGGGTGGCCACAGCGGAATGAACCGCCGACTTATCCAGCATATGTTTTACGCAGTGGATAAATTACATTTATAAGGGGTTTAAACACAGTTGTGTGGAAACTGTGTGAATATAGCCAGCCTCTAATCACACTTTATTTAAAAAGTCTGCAGAAACACTTTGTTTGACATTCTTCCTTTGTACATGTCATCAGAGAGGGTAAGCCTGCCCATAAGTGACAGTAGGTACGTTTCCATCCACCTATTTTTATGCGCATTTTGGATATGCGCATAAAAAATCGGTTGATGGAAACGCTAATATGCGCATAAATTTTGGAAATGCGCATAAAAAATGTATGCGCGTAACTGAGTAGGATAAACTTTTTATTCGATAAGAAAAGATGCGCGTAAACTGCGATGGAAACACTTTTACCGAACAAATTCCAGTATGCGCATTAAAAAAAGGTCATGTGATTTGGTTATAAGAGATCATGTGATGATAAAAATGTGTGTAAATGGACAAACCAGCAGGCTGATCACATTGTAAAACATCTGAAATGTTGTTTTGGTCATTCTAAAATGCCTTAAGCATTTCAGTATTAGTGTTATTATATTATTAATGACCTCCAGAATTGTTAAGAGCGTCTGTGCTCCGCGTCTCACGCCTTCAAACGCCGCCACGCGTTCACTGCGTGTCAGCTATGCCTTCTGAGGCGCAAGTCATTTATTAAATGAAGAAAAGATTCACGCAGCTTCTCCTACCTCAGCAAATTCCGTTTTTACTGTTGATATTTGGCGCCATTTAATCAGGAAGTGACGATTTTGTTCTCTTTGACTCGTTGGATGGAAACGCTGCTTTATTCGCACATCTTTTATGCGATATTCCAGTTTAGCGCATAAAGTTATTTCGCATTTTTGGATGGAAACATAGCTAATCTCTCCCTCATTAGCATAGACACTCCTGAGTGAGAAGCAGCCATCCAAGTTTTCACACCATACCTGCTGAAGATAATGTCAGCGACTAAAAGGATTGATTAGTTGTAGGATGCACAAATGAACAACGCAATCTCCCTAGACCTTCTACTGAGCCACTTTTTTTTTGACATTTTCAGTTTTTTACAAAGATAACGTTTGTCTTGTTTTGAATCTGCCATTATGCTGACGGATAGGCATTTATAGGTCCTCCCTCTTTTGAAAAAGAGCACAATCTCATCCCAAAATGTTACAGTTTGGATCAAAGCCTAAAAGAGACAGTTTGACGCAGTTATAAAACATTATTTGTGTGGTATTTTGAGCTAAAACTTCACGTACACATTATAGTGACATCAGAGACTTATTTTACATCTTATAATGTAAAATAATAAGTATAAATACAGTAATACAGTATATAAGGGCATAATACTGTAGGTCTCCTTTAAGGTAATTAAAAGTCTGATTTTGTTTTTGTTTTGTTTTACTAATGCTCTTATGTCTCATGTGATTGGCTGTTTACTGGATGGGTCACATTTACAGGTGCATACGGTCCAGAGTAAATCACAAACTTTGAGTTAAAAGAGAACATTTATATGAAGCATTGTGAAGTGACTAAACCTGATCTTAACCCGTTTGAATTTGTCAGGTTTTGTCAACCTGAATCTTACTTAATCAACCCAGAGTTTGTTCAACTTCTTTTGTGCAACAAGCCTATGGACCTAAAAAAGTACTACTTGAAACAAATAAACAAACATATGAATATTAAAAACAAAAATAAATAAAACGGACAAAGCACATAAGAATAACTTAATTTAACAGAGAACCAAACAACATACAAATAAAAGCTAAAAAAAACCAAAACAAAACATGAACAGGTTTTGAGATAAAGCAAAGCACGCTTGGACCACTGCTCAGCCAATCAAATTCGAGGACTAGACCAACTGTAACTTGTATAGTTATTAGACAGGTGCAACAGGGTTTGGTGGTATAACAAACACAAAGGAGAAAGTGATTATGTCCCTGTGTAGTGTCTACAAAACACAGTGTATAGTGCATTTAGCCTGGAAGCTCTTCATCACTGCTACATTTGTTAATATATTAAACTCCACCGAGAGCTGCTGTGATATTTCTTCCTAGAGGTTTTCCCATGAAAGCTGTTTTCATAACAACTGTGAGAGCAAAGTTATAAGAGAGCACGACCTCTAAAATCCTCTGAGCTCCATACACGTCTTTCCGTCTCGGTCTCTGCATGAATATCCGATCATGTCCTTTCAGCATTTGAGACAGTGACCCTGCATGAAACAGACCCACAACCCCCCACACACACATACACACACATGTACAACACACTCAGGCTGTTTTTTCCGCTTTTAGCCATGCTGGACAGAGACTTAATTCTCAATGTGAATATTTTATGGCTCTCTGAGCTGCTAATGCCAGCCAAGAGGAGATATGCTTTGAAACCGCACACTGTGTTTATCTCCCGGAAATCAGCATATGGTGTTATCATTTTCCTTTTCAGACAAATATTTATGAATTAATGAGACAGATAGACAGAATGAATTCAATTGCAAAAGAGAGAAACCGAGAAATTATTCAGTTTTTGTTCACCATTTTGTACTCTATAGAAATGTGTCAACTGAGATTACCATTTTAGTGAGTCTATTATAGATGGGACTTTGCATTGATTTTTTTTGTTTGCATTTCCCTCACTTTTTTTTTGTATGGTTGTTAATCTGTTTTCCTTGTTGGCTCGTCTACACAATGTGGGTGGAACTACACTCCCACACACATATGCTGAATGAGCTGTGTAAATGAGGACATTCCATATATTCCAGCTCTTCAATTATTAATTAAAAAAGGGCACAATTTTATTTTTGATTTGTGAAACCATATATTAATGCTTTTAATTAAATCCCCTATATTCACACTGTATAGACTTACAAAAATATAAAGCCTTTTTTTGAGGACACCCTAAAACATTTATTCTTTATTCGCATTCTGTGTTAGTGCTATCATTTTAATTCCATCACATACACATAGATTTAATAATATGAATTTATTTCAACATTATTAATGAAATTAATCAATCATATTAAATACACATCCAGTTATAGTATATATCCAGTATATATATATATTTTTTATTTTATTTTATTTTATTTTTTTTTATTTAGAGATTTCTAAGGAAAAACATAATAATAATCACACATACCATACCGTAACACACACACATGTACACACTACCAATGCTGCACAGTGATATACACTTGGTAACACAAAGACTCCGACTGTACTACATTTCTTGCTGGTGTTGCAAAATCCTGGAAAGTGGGAGCACCATTAGCAGAGCAGAGAAACGGCGAGAAATATGAATATTTGTCATCCTAGAAGGGAGGAAAGCAGATGGCTGATTGACTCGAGAGTGTCAGCAAGAACAGGTTAAGCATGAACACACACGTACAGAGGTACATGTGTTCCAGCTACAGGAAGTTATAATGGTGGGCATAGTGTGTAACTATGAAAACACTGTAATCAGCTAATCAAAGTCCTTGAACACACACACACACACACACACACTCTCTACTGTATAGGCCTAAAAGCACATTCAGACTAATCAAGGTTTTTATGTAACCCAGATATGCCTCAGTTTCAGGCACCCAATATCCATCACACGCACACACACATGCCGTGTGGCTACTGTAGAGTCAGGCTCTGCTCTCTCTCTGTGTATCTCAATAATTCTGAGCATATAATGAAGATAAATGAGTATTGCCAGACCACCGCACTCCCTCGTTCACTGTCGCTCCTGTTCTGCTCTGGGAGCGAAGGAACGGGGCCCAGAACTGTGGTTATGGCTGGCATTTGCCAAAAAAACCTCTCTCGGACTCGGAGGGAAAGATTAATTTATTCTAAATAAGTGCACATTGATTTTTATAGCCATGTTCTGTTCTGGGGAATAAAGTCTGTGAGCCATTATTGGAACTCATATAGAGGAAAGTATGTCAGACACACAAACACACACAAACTAGTGCGCTGATGAAGGCAAATAAAAACAGGCTCGCATAACATTCATCACCACATAAACACATCTGCCTCTATGCTCCCACCGCACGAGCAGCGCACCTTTGTGTACCTTTAATGTCTCTTAGCTCATCTCTCTTTCTCCGTCTTTCCCTCTCTCTCCGTTCCATCCACCTACAGTAGGATTATAAGCAATGATGAATGTGCTTTAATTCGCAGACGCTTTGATATTGCTTTTTCGCTGGCCAGAGGCTGACAAACACACAGCAGTATTACAACTCTGCGGCTGATAATATCTCTCAAGATGAGATGAATGATTAATACCACAAATAAACAAGCAAGTAGTAGGCAGAGCAGGACTTTTTTTTCTTTCTTTTTTTTCCCCCACACCCGCTGGCAAGCGCTCAGCACATCTTCAGTACTTGAGCCTGGTCCTTGAAAACAATAAAAATAATGCAATTACGTTTGATGCGTTTATGCTTTCGGTCTGTCTAATCTAATACAGCCACTGTTTTCCTGTCGAAGCGCTCAGGGTCTGTGCGAATGCGATTCAAATGTCTTGCCAATGGGTTTGATTTCACTTTAATTAATTATGAATGCTAGATTTGAATGTTCAGAGAATGTGTGATCTTGTTTTTCCTTTTAAATTCAGGCCAAGGAATAAATTTGATGCGAATCATGTCACCATAATGACTCACCGCGAATCGCAGGTTAATATGCAAAAATATTTAACTATGAAGTCATCACATTTTTTAAATTCATGTGACACGCACACGGAACGCTATAGAGAGAGAGATGAAACGGGCCTCATGAAAGACTGTTCCCCTCTGAAAAAGTGAACCAAACACAACTCTTTTATGTGTTTTCATCTCATTGGTGGCTACGGAGAGGTGAGATATGAATATTAATTCACATCAAAGTGAGAAACCGCTTCGTTTCATTCGGTAAATGCAACATTAACAGATGAATTATGGATCAGCTCAAATTTACCCAGAGTTCCTCATGTTCCAGCTCTCTGTGTAAAAAGCTTACAGTTGTCCAACAGATTTTTTTTCAGTAATCCCATCCAGAACTGACGTATGCTCCTGACCCGCTTCCTCTTTAACTCACTACTGACCCACTTTACACACACACACGCACGCACGCACGCACGCACGCACGCACGCACAGACGCACACACACACACACACACGGATAGCTTGGAATTAACAAAACTTAGATAATTTCAGATTTACTCAGCATCTCCTTGCAGCAAAACACACAAATGTTGCCTCCTGTGCTCTTGTGTTTTATTTTTGGAAGACGGCTTAAAAACATTTGGTCAACTCCATGCAGCCACTGACAGTGCGCACACACACAAATACTCTCTCTCTCTCTCTCTCTCTCTCTCTCTCCCTGGGGCTCTAGAATACCAGGTTGCCCTGGTTACTGATTGTATGGGATGCCAGCCTGATCTGATGGAACAGAATTAAAGTGGCTTTTGTCTGAACCCACACAAGAGGCCAATGCACACACACATACACACACAAATGCACACACACTTGAAATAATTATAAAGGCCACATGTCATGCACATAACGTTTGACCATATCTTTTTTTCTGCCTTTCCTCTTTTCTCTGAAGAAATGACTCACGCGTGAGGTTAGAGAGCGATTGTGTGGGGACCGAAATAGAAAAGTGAATCAAATCGGCTTGTGCGGGTCAGTATGATGTCCTGTCCCTTCACTTTGGACATTCTCACACTCACAAGAAGCTTTTATAATTGCTTTGGTTTTTAGGCCTCTCCATTTCCAAAACAGCTGACATAACTGCATGCAAAAGAAACTTAAAACCTCCACAATTCTGATGCTGCCAGGAGCATTTGATCTGCAAGCACAGTTATGGTATATTCATACTGCTAATAGTGCCGTGCGCAGCTGCTGGTTGGCTGATGACAAGCTCTCCAGTTAAATCTCCAGAGTTCTATCTAGTTAAGCATAGCCATTAATATCCTGTTTCATATGGCGTAATGGGATGTCTGCATTACAGGATTCAAGGAACTCTACTCCTCGCATGGTTCACGGTGCTTTTCATCATCCGCACCATGTCTAAAAAATGATGCATTTCTCTTCCTCTTGAGATGAGGGCTTCAGAGCATCAAAAAAGCAGGTTTGTCACAAAAATCCATCCATTTATAGATAAAAAAAAAACATTTTTAGGTCATATAAGGATGTTACTTTCTGATTCAGAGTAAAATAATAACTAAGGTAATTGTGTAATAATAAAGTTGCAAAGAGAGAGAGAGAGAATGAGGGAGAGAGAGAGAGATAGAGAAATAGAGAGAGAGAGAGAGAGCGAGAGAGAGAGAGAGAGAGAGAGAGAGAGAGAGAGAGAGAGAGAGAGAGAGAGAGAGAGAGAGAGAGAGAGAGAGATAAAGAGATTGTTGCAGTTACAGCATGTCAGTTGCTTCTGTGATCTTAGGTATAATCAATGAAATATTTTTACTGTTTTTCAATAAATACTAAGACAAAATACATTTAAAAAGAGAAATAAAAACAACAACATGTCGAACATAAGATCATATATAATATAAATTTGGGAGATAACAAAGCAATTCTGAGAAAGCATGTTGCAAATATGAGAAGTTACAAGAATGAAACAATTACCTTTCTATTTTGTGGCCGAGGGCAAATACATACATTACGTATTTATTCATTCATTCATTCATTTTCTTTTCGGCTTAGTCCCTTTATTAATCTGGGGTCGCCACAGTGGAATGAACCGCCAACTTATCCAGCATATGTTTTAAGCAGCGGATGCCCTTCCAGCTGCAACCCATCACTGGGAAACATCCATACACACTCATTCACACACATACACTACGAACAATTTAGCCTACCCAATTCTCATTTACATTCATTCATTAATAAATGTTAAAATGATGAACAATATTGAAATATACAAATATAATACTGCAGGCACTCCTGTATGCAAATATCAGCCAATCAAATGGCAGCAGCCCAATGTATTTAGGCATAAAATTATGATCAAGCTGACCTGCTGAAGTTCAAACTAAACATCAGAATGGGGAGGAAAGGCTGATTTTAAAAGTGGAATAGTTTTTGGTGCCAAACAGGGTGGTCTGGATTTTCATGGACAACCATCTCTAGAGATTACAGAGGATGAGTGGCAGTTCTGTGGGCTGGAAATGCCTTGCTGATGTCAGAGGTCAGAGGAGAATGACCAGAGTGGTTCAAGCTGATAGAAAGACAACAATAACTAAAAATAACCACTCATCACAGTCAAGGCATGCAGTAGAGCATTTCTAAACATGCTGAACATTGAAGCAGATGTACTACAGCAGCAGAAGAGCACACCACCACCACTTATTCTGCTGAGAACAGGAAAGCTAAAATCTAAACTCATTCATTCATTCATTCACTTTCATCCTCTTTTCTGGGGCTGGGTCGCGGGGGCAGCAGTCTCAGGAGAGAACCCAAGACTTCCCTCTCCCCAGACGCTTCCTCAAGCTCCTCCGGGGGATCCCAGAGGTGTTCCAGGCCAGCCGAGAGACATAGTCCCTTCCCCGAGGAATCCTCCCGGTGGGACATGCCTGGAACACCTCCCTAGGTAGGCGTCCGAAACAGATGCCCGAGCCACCTCAGCTGACTTCTCTCAATGTGGAGGAGCAGCGGCTCTACTCAGAGCTCCTCACCCTATCTATAAGGGTGCAAACTGCCACCTTGCGAAGAAAGCTCATTTCGGTCGCTTGTATCCGAGATCTTGTCCTTTCGGTCATGACCCAAAGCTTATGACCATAGGTAAGACTAGGAACGTAGATTGACCGGTAAATCGAGAGCTTTGCCTTTCGGCTCAGCTCCTTCTTTACCACAACAGACCGGTACATCGACCGCATTACTGCTGCTGCTGCACCGATCCGCCTGTCAGTCTCACGTTCCATCTTTCCCTCACTCGTGAACAAAACCCCAAGATACTTGAACTCCTCCACCTGGGGTAAGGACTTTCCTCCAACCTAGAGATAAAATCTAAACTGCTAAAGCACAATAGAAGATTGAAAAAGAAGTTTGCCTGGTCTAAGTCTTGAGTTCTGCTGCAGCATTCGGATGGTAGGTTCAGAATTTGGCATAAACAAGATGAAAGCATGGATCCATCTTGCCTGGTTCAAGCTGGTGGTGCTGTAATAGGGGAATGTATTTTTGGCACACTTTACTGCCAACTGAGCATTGTTTAAATGCCACAGCCTACCTGGGTATTCTTGCTGACCATAACCATCTCTCTGTGACCACAGTGTATCTTGCGATGGCTAATTCCAGTGGGATCGTGTGCCATGTCACAAAGCTCAAATAACTGCTCCCTTGAACATGACAGTGAGTTCACTATACAGGAGTACACTATATATAACTCTTATCCCTGACTTTCACTGACTAAAAATCAGAATTTCCATGGCCTGTAATGAACGAAAAAACTAGGCACTGTTGTGCTTTGCATAATGTAAAAATTGTTCGAGCTTGAATAGTATTTTTCATGATTTTAATAACCATATAGAGAGCAAAAACTGATAATTTACCTCAGATTTTGAAAAGAAACTAAAAAAGAACCAAAAGCACACAGTCTAGCACCCAGTCTTTGAAGTGGTCATTTTGTAGCCAATGCTATTGAAATATACATTTTCCTGGCATGTTTGCCTTAGATAATAAGTACAGTCTGCTGACTCCAATTGACTCCAGTGACTGCCAGCTGATGAGTGGGAAAAGAATAAAATGGCACTGAAAAATAGCCTAGCCATAACAACAGGCAAACATGATAAAAAAACATGATACTGTATAGAAAAACTACTTTATGATTAATGGAAACTAAAATTTAAAGTGACAAACAAAAGTCCCTTATACACAATCTCATGGCAATTCGTAAATTTTTGATTGAGTGTCTATATTTTACATCTCATTTGTACATTTAAGTATGTTTTACTCATCCCCCAATGAAGGTTGAGTTTAGGGGTGGGGTTTAGGGTCACACCTCCTTTTAAAAAATCATACGGTTACAAATACAAATTAAATTGTATGAATTGCCCACTTTTCTGACAATACATAAAATAGCTACTTTTCCTCATGAAAGCAGACTGGACATTCCATGACTTGACATGTCTGGAACTAGACCAATTAAAAAAATGCATGATATTTCAGAAATCACATGACCCATGACTATGAACCCTGACTCCACATTCAACAGAGCTAATTTCAATAGAGGACTTTTGGGCTGTGCTGGAATGGTAATCAGTGCCACTTACATCATTTACATCAAGTCATGTAAATATAGTCTAAAATCTCTAAGAAACATTTTCAGCACCATGCTGAATCCATCCCATGAAGAACTGAAGCAGTTCTAAAGACAAATGCGAACTCAACTCCATACTAGTAAGATATAACTAATAAAGTGGCTGGTGAGTGTGTAGTACACATATTACAATAAATATGCATCAATTTATAAATACTTACAGCAGTGTTGGACATTAATTAGTTAAAAAAACATTCAAAAATACAAGCGAGGCAATTTCAAGCTGTCGTCTCTACTGTGAATCAATGGAGACGAGGAATGAAAAGCAAATGGAAAGAGAAGGAATCGATTTGTCTGACTGCAGGAAATCTGTCTGAACAAACAGGTGGAAGTACTAAATTACCACTGTCCTAAGAGAACCTCAGACAAAAAAAGGGCCATCCTGGGTAAACCAAGAGCCAGCCAGAGCTCTGCTAATATCTGAGCATGTGTGAGTGGAGGAGTGTGAATGTGTGTGCGTGTGTGATATTCACGCCTTGCAAACAAATTCTCTTTTATCTTTTTATGTTCCGGCCTCATCAGTGATCAATCTGAGTGGAGTGAGAGAGGGTTTTTAATGACATCTTCTAGATGAGGAATGGTGTGAGTGTGTGAAATGCATCTGTGTGCTTCTGTTTGATTGTGCATGTGTGTGTAGAGAGAGAAATGTGATTATGATGCTGGATGAAGATCAGGCTTAATATGGCTGCATCAACAAGAGACAATAAAGAGCTACAGAGGTTGGAGAGCCAGGGACGGGGGGGAGGACCTGAATAAATGAAAGAATTACTGTAATAATGCCGCTCTGCTTAATCATTCTCTAATGATCTTTTCTATCTGGCTGCACATACTGCTGCTAAACACCACCTGTACAGGTCCTGTGCAGAAACAGATACACCGGGGTGTCCTATAGCAAATTAATGAGTTTGAAAAGTACAATGTTAGCAGGAAGGAAATTGCACATATGAAAAAATGCTACAGTAATTTATAGCAAATTGTATAGTTCAGATGCAAAAACCTCTAAGTGCTATCTGAATTTATCTTCTAAAATTAGCATTTTTTTCAGGCATTTAAATTTTATGACAAAGGATAGATTATTTTCATTTCCTTTAAAGTGAAATAACTGAACATAAACATAGGAGGCTACACACACACACACACACACACACACACACACACACACACACACACACACACACACACACACACACAAAAAGACTTTTGCTGTTTGTTTAAACTACTTATTTAAAATGAATTGAAACAACAAAATTCTTAGTTTTTTTTGGGACAATTTAACTGTTTTATGTTCAATCCAGTTGAATTTGTAAAAATTATGAGGTTAACTCAATTGATTTGTGTTGGGACAACATGAAGGACTTGTGTGGAACCCAGCATTTTTTTACAGTGTAAGAAAAACACAAATTTGAGAAGAAAACTTCAGATGGCACTTAGGGGGTTTTGCATCTGAACTCTTCAAATCCTATAGTGTTTTTGAATCATACTAAAGTAAAGTACTTGAAATAATCTGTTGTGATAATTCTATAGTTGCTATGGTAATACAGCAACTATTTATAAACAAATGACAAATGACAGTTTACTGTAGTAAAAATTATACCACAGCATGTATTACAGGTTATCAGTTCACTGTTAACAGTGTTGTAAATACTATAATATTAACAGTATAAAATACTTCACTGTAGTATGATTCAATAGCACTTTAGTAACTTTACATGACTATGGTATTTATTCATGTCAAACACTTGTCACTAGTTTCTGTGAATTTAAACTGCAGAAAAACTATCTGCATGTTCAGCTTGTTTGTAAAATTGGTTTAATGCGTGAATGAAATAATATTTTTAATTCAATGCTTAATAAACTAATTGCATCATATACGACTTATAATTTTAATTGAGACATGGTGTTTATTGATTTTTCCAGTGATGGGTTGCAGATGGAAGGGCATCCGCTGCGTAAAACATATGCTGGATAAGTTGGCGGTTCATCCCGCTGTGGCGACCCCAGATTAATAAAGGGACTAAGCCGAAAAGAAAATGAATGAATGAATGTTTATTGATTAAAATGTAATTTAACCATTTAAACTGAACTTCAAAATATCAGCTTTGTCTTCAGCAGAAGAAAGAAACGTACAGGTTTGGAACAAATTCAAGATAAGTAAATGGTGAAAAAAAATCATTTTAGGGTGAACTATCCCTTTAATTGCTCAAGCTAAACAGTATTGATTCTGATTGGCTGCTGATATTTTCCAGTTCCTTATCTGGAAAACGAATCCTGTGAAAAAACATGAGTATGGGATACTGACAGTAAAATAGGCCTAACTTGGTTTTTGTAAGGGCAATTACCTAAATATCCCTATATGGTTGTTTTCTATGGTTTATAAAGCATAATGATTACTTTGTAAAAATTTCACTTATTTTATGGTAATTGCAATGGCCAATTCAACAAAAAACAACTGGAACCTCTTAAATATGCCAAGTGTTGTAATAATTTTGGCCAGTTTTAGGTTCCGCTGAACAAAGAAAGTCATATAGACTTGGAATAGAGGGTGACCACAGTTATATAGAAGTATAATTTACGAATGAACTATACCTTCAAGTTAAGCTTATGATGAAATTTACAAGGGCCAGTGTTCTTCCAGTATGTGGTCCAAATCCAGAGTTCAAAATCTGACACAAGTGTTGCATTCAGAAACCTTTATGCATTATACAGTTAAATTTTAAAAATGTAATGTATTCAGTAGCGACTGACTCTTGTAACTCTACATCGTTTGTCAGTGGCATGTATAATTCACACACATGCATGTGTATGAGTTCCTGTCAGCGAACTTTCTCAGGTGTGAAATGACTTTCTCAACATCAAATGAGAGGAAAATATGGAGAGAAACACCTTTCACTCAGTGGATAAGCACCAGTGCACCTCATTACGAGCATGTGTGAGTGAGTCTGAGTGTGTGTGTGTTTGAGTTTGTGCATCTACGCTCTCAGTTTGAGCAAAAATAAAAGTATGACTGATATAGAATTATTAATATAAAACATATGAACTAAAACAGTAAAAGATGGATATGGACAGATGGAGAGAGTGAACTTAGAAGAAAAGGAGAAAGGGAAGTGGAGAGTGAAGTGAAAAAAAGCGAGATTTCTTGTCATTTATCTCGCAGTTGACAATTTTTCACCATGAAGGGAAAGGACCAATTAGGTTAATTAAGTGTTCCTGTGTAGTGTTCACCACGAAGTATTTAGCAAACCATTTAACTTGTGTGTGTGTGTGTGTGTGTGTGTGTGTGTGTGTGTGTGTGTGTGT
>CAIGQV010016645.1:4452484-4466074 GCA_903798115.1 Danio jaintianensis
TGTGTGTGTGTGTGTGTGTGTGTGTGTGTGTGTGTGTGTGTGTGTGTTGATCTACAGGTCAGCTTCAGGTAATGGCTAAATGAGTGTAATAGGGCTTTTAATCAGCCCTTCCTGACAACAAGATCGACTCAAATCACAAGCAAAACATTTATTATTTGAGCTATTATCACTGCGACGCACACAAATGCACACAGCCTTGCCCTTGGCGATGAGTGTTTGATTTGGGAGATGAATGTGTTTTTCCAGAGAGTCACATCACTGGCCACAGGGGCACTGGGACATTCTTGAAACTCAGTGGAACATAAACCAAGTGGCTTGATTATATTGATTAGCAGCACATTTCTGCTTCACAAATACACTTAAGCTTTAAACTGTCCAGTTGAGTCAGATACATCTTGATAAAACCTAGTGTAAGATTCATCAAATCTACATGTTACATTAACTATTTTATAAAGCATAATCCTTATTATAATATATCATTAAGTTCACACTTTACAATAAGGTTTCATTAGTTGTTAGTAGTTCATGTATTCACTAACATGAACTAAGAATGATCAATATTTGTATTAATTAATTAATTACTTAATTGCAGTTCAGCATTTACTAATGAATTATTCAAAATTCAAAGTTGTGCTTGTCAATATTAGTTAATGCACTGTGAGTTAGCATGAACTAACATAGATCAGCTTTATTTGATAAACTAATGATAACCATGATGAATAATATTGAAAAAAACTATTAATTATTGGTAGTAAATATATCAACTAACATTAACTATTGTTACCTTATTCTAAAGTGTTATATAGCATAATTACATTTATACAAAAAGCTGAGCAGTGATAATAATAATTAATCTTTCTTATAATAATAATAAAACAACTTATGATAATAATATTTTATTTCTGGAAAGGAACATCTGACACTAACAACTGGAGTAATGGCTGAAAATTAAGCTTTTCCATGACAGAAAAAAACATATTATTTTATTTATTAAAATGTATAAACATTTATTGATTGATTGATTGGTTGGTAGTTGTTTTACTGTATTTTGATCAAATGAATGCAGTCCTTTCCTGGTAAGAATAAGACATTGTTTTTAAAAACAGAAACAATAATACCATTTATAGCATTTTCACAGTAAATCTACTTTCCTTTATTTTAGTAAATGCTTAAGTAACTGTTACATTAAGTCACATACTGTTACATATGCACTATTCAATGTAATTTTGAAGTATAAATAGTACAAGTATTGCATTCAGACTGAAATATTTTTTTTATTCTAAAAGAATAAGTGCACTTTAAGTACCCGGATGATGCACTGATTCAACAGATAAAAATAAGTGTGGAATGTTGAACATTTCATGCACTTAACGGTTGCAGCTTTGCTCACGTATATCGGATAGGGCGGAGCTATCGGGCTCTGAGGTTGGATTATTTATTTTGGATTGTGCAAGCCAAATTCTCTTACGTGAGTGATTATGCCAAGTGAATGCTGTTAAACTCATGGCAGGTACTATTAGGTAGTTTGGTCATTTATTTCACTAATCTGGCAACTGTCAAACGTCGTCTAGGAATCGGTTTGAATTTCCATATGGGATATTAAAGGCGCCCTATAAAGAAAATCTGGGTATACCAAGGCATAGTAGAATAATAAAAGATCAGTATATGGAAATGGGCATACTGTGAGCCTCAGACACCACTATTTCCTTGTTCTCATGTAAATTCCACAAGTGTAAAACTCCGGTGGACAACGGGCCAATCAGAACACAAAGCAAACTGTGATGAGACTCATGGGCCATGCCCTCATCATTTGCATGTATGCCTACTTTAGGTCATTCATCAGGATGTGAGGAACAGCCGCATCATCAAGTGAGCACAGACTCATATGTAGCTCTGAGCTCATTAACATGGACGCCTCATGCTGCGTTTGATAAGCCAAACATTTTCTAGTGAGAAAACAATGATAGTTTCCCTCCCTTAGTTATTTGTAAGCTTATAATTAACTTACTCTGTACTGTATTTGGGACTTTTATTTTTACTACTAATCGTTTACTATGCGTTACTGGGCAACAACTGCATGAGACAATGTCAAAATCGCTTCAGAATGCAAAATGCAAGATTTGCAGATTATACATTCATTCATATCCACTCCGAAAGTATAAGGTATGTTTAATTGCATCTTTTGTTAATTTATCGTGTTCATTGTGAAATTTGATGTGTATGTTTCAAAAAACACATGTAGACTGCTGATTATACAGTATGTTCATGCAGAGGTCGATATTAAGTCCTGGCTGTTTTCTTTGACAATATAGCTTCAAAATACAACGCGATACATCTCTATCATTCTCTTTTGTCAAGTTTAATTATAATTTAGCCTTTATCCACAACAGATCTGGTGAGCAAAATAGGTTAATGTTACTGTGATGGGTTTATATTTGTCCGTGTTCAGCGTACATCTTGCCACGTGTGTGTATCTGTCTGTAAGAGCTGTACCAGAGCGGAGGCTCATTAATATTCACGACACAAACCATATAGGGTCAATCATGGACCTTCTGATTCTAGGGTTATTTTATGGAGTAATAAATGAGCATATAAAACCATTTTTTTCTTGCAGAAGCCATAGATGTCAGAGAACAATTTAACTTATTGAACCAATGCAGTATATGGCACCTTTAAATTCATATACTATGCTGTTGAGTGCATAAGTACATAGTGTGCTACTTGGCACAGTGATGATTTTAATTCAATTGATCACCAATTTTTTTGCTTTTATCGCATCGATTCTTGTGGTTCCTTTCTTTTGTCATATGTTTTTATTTGTCGTCATGGATACTTATTGTTTTATTGAAACACACCAGTTCCTTGTTTAGTTCATTATTGCCATCAGTTCTGTTTGCTCCTTGTCTGTTGTTGGCTGTATTTTAGCACAAAGTTACATCAACTCATTTGTGAAGTTCTCTGTTTTGTTTAATAAAGTTATGCTGCATATTTGATCCACTTGGCTTACCTTGTCTTTTTTCACCAGCCTGACTTACATAAACATTTTTCAAACAAAACCATGCGCACAATATTTAGATATTTCAGAATCCAACAATATATCCACACAGAATATTATTGTTCTTATTTTTTTTTATGCGCAGACCCATTTTTGCACTCCTGAATGCTGAATGTTCAGTCTCATAAAGTTGAGTGACTCAGACCCAGAAATTGCTCCACATTCAGGGGATGAAAAAAAATTAAACGCCCTTATCAACTGATTATGTTCTACCCTACATAAGAGGGAGAAGACATCCAGATATTATGCTCTTCTTTCTTTCGTCCTCTCACTGAGTTTAAGATGTTTCTGTCTGTTTCCTTTGCCAAGGATGTGTGCCTAGAATTATCTGCTTCTCTCTTCCTCCTTGAATATAAATGAAGGAGCATTTTTTTCCCTTCATACTCTTCTTCTTATTTGGCATTTGCCTGCTCACCCCATCTATGAGGACTCACCTCATAAAATAGACACTGCTTGAAGAAGAGAGAGACAGAGGGTATCTTAGGAATGCTTTTTCTTAGAGGCAGAATGCAACATGACATTATCAGTTTGATCACACAGTTCGTCTTGCCATTCAGTCACACATGTGCAAACGGTCTTTGTCTTGTTCGGTCTTGTTTTCTCCTCGCACTGCCATTCCTAATCCAACTCGATGAAGAGAAAAACGAAAGCATAGTGGAGATGATTTTGTGCATGTTTTTGTTCGGGTATTTTTAGAACAGAGATTTGGAGATTAGAAAAAACTTCCGTTGTAGGAGGATTCAGTGAATAATTCAAAAAAAAAAAAATTCCAGCACACAGTAGGTGACAGCTAAGTATGTTCAACACTGAGTTAATTTGAGCTGTAAATCAGATAAATCAGTTTCAAGATAAAGCATAAGTGCACAAAGTTTTGTTTATCTGCTCCTTTGCCCCTTCAGAGGTTAATCTCTCTATCTCACTAAAGGAGTTGATGTTGATGATTACCCCAAGGCCAACAACCGTAGAAAGTGATTTCAAACTTTCTTTTTAATCTTTGACTTCTAATCTTTGATCGAGATAGAGAACAGACATATGTCACATATTTGCAAAACCATTCACTGTTTATCTAAGGCTTTCTAACTAATTAACCCTTTTTCTGCCAGTAAAGGCCCATACTTAAAAAAAAAAAAATGATTCTTCATTGACATTGATGCTATGATCTATGAAGAATCTTAATCATCCAAAAGCAGAAACAAGCAAAAAAAAGAAAAAGAAAATTATACTTTTCATTGCACAAATAGTTCTTTGGAATGTTAAAAGGTTTTTTTAAAATCTTAAAATGTTTTTTTTTTCCTTAAAATGTTACTAAGTAACTGGTCTCTGGTTCCCACTGTAAGCCAAATCTCAAATTCTCTGACTTTTCCTTGACTTTCACTGACTAAAAAGCTGAATTTCCATGATCTATAATGAACTGAAAAACAGGCAGCTGTTGTGCTGAGCAGTCCTTCAAGTGTTTTGCAATTCTGCGATCACTGAATTGAATGCAAAATCAAACAAATGGTGCAAAATTTAATTGACACTGTTGAAATTTCTTCTGCACCAACTGCATGTAAATTTATACGCATATAAAGCGCTCATCTGGTGTTGTCATAAATGGCTTTACACTTATCCTTTGGTGTTTGACTTGCATTTGACGAGTAGTGTGACATTATCATAATGCACATTCATGCAAATCCCACTTGAAAAAGGCAACACTCATTGTATTGTTTGTATATTATAACATGATTTTTTCAAAGCTGTTGTTAAAGAGATTTTAATAGTTTAGCTTATTTATTTGCTTATTTTGATCATTTAGACAACATTTTAAGGTCATTCATTTATAAAATATGATGTAGAAGGCTCTCTTTGCTTCTCTCAGTGTTTAAATAAATTACAGAAACCAATGGTCTTTGAGGTCAAAAAAGTAATGAAGATGTGAAAAGTGACTGTCAATTTGTGTATATTTTCAAAACAAGAAATGCTGCAAATATTCAGATCTTTTCCCCTAAAATTCAGGAGGGAATGGTTGAGCACTGAGCAGAACAAAAACCGCCACAGAGAGTATTTTAGCAGGTAAAGCCTGGAAACTGCATTTGATTGCCGGTTGACGAGTGGGGAAGGAATACAAAGGCAGTGAAAAATAGCCTAACAACAATAGGCAAAACATATGAAACAACGTGATAAAAAATATAATACAGAAAATATATATATTTTGATAAATGGTAAGTAAAAACGACAAAAAAAAAATGCCTGAAATTTCATGACTTGTACAAAAAATGTATAAAATTCAATGCCTTACAATGTCTGAAATAGACTTTTTAAAATTCACTGACCCGTGGTAACCCTCTGAAAAGTCATTTGCTTCTTCCAAAACCACAAAATGGTTCTTCTAAGGCATCACTATAAAAAAAAAAAAACGTTTTCAAACCCTTATATGTGAGTGCAACAACAAGTACACATTCATTAAATCAAAACAGAAATATGTTCATTTAAATGTATATTACACTGAATATTGTTCATTATTTTCATTCTTAATTGCTAAACTTATAATGAAGAGCCACTCTAAACTTTTAAACTAAAAATAACTAAAAACAAACTTGTGAAGTGTCTTTAATGAGACACCTGAGCTCGCAGGTCTTTCGCAAGGTTTGACCGTTCAGACACGTTCTCACAGAAAAAGCAACACGTACATGTATTAATAAATAAGCCCAGATGGATGCTTAACAAAAGTAAACAGATTTGCAATATTTGTTTGGTGGAATCTAATTATCAACAAGCATGAAATATGACATAACCATGAAACAATTTGTAAAGCACTGGTCAAAACTGATGTCCGGAGGGCACATTTTCAAACTTTTTGCTTTTAATGAACCTACCAGTTTAATTAAGACAAAATATGAGAAATATGTTATGTTGGGAAGAGGAAAAAACTACTTTTGGCTAAGGTATTCAACTGAATCTGCAGATCACAAAATATGGCTTTATTTTACTATGCAAAAAAAGAAAAGAAATAAACCCCACAAGAAAATAAGTATACACTGACTGCAATATAATAAGTCATTAATATTATATTGGTTCTCCCATATATTTGATTAGAGCAATTCTTCTGCACATTCCTCAATCAGCGAGTTTCCTCGTATTATCACAAATGAGATCATTAAAATGCTGAGCATTCAAAAGTTTCACACTCTCCAAATACAACTATGTAATTTGCAATGTGAAAATCTACAAAAACAAGTGATCAATACGTTCAGGTAAAGGGCAAATTTGACATTTATTTCCTAGGCCAGACATAACTTTTGCTCACTCTGTGTATCTAGACTACCACTGGAGGCCTACATTAGCAGGTCAGTGCCAAAAACTCCTGTTAAGCAAAGTAAATGAGTAAATAAGATAAAGCAATAAATTGTTATTTTTATTTTTCATTATTGCTTATCTTTATTATGTCATAAGTGTATTTTTATGACATTAAGACAGCTAGAGAATTAAACTGAAAATGAAATGTGAATTACTGTGTATCTGTGCATTTCTCAACAAACCATGATGCTGTGTAGTACTCCGAAACTGTATTTAATTTAGCCCCTTCTTGCTGAATAATATAATGTAGTGATTCTGCATTTAACCTATTGTTTATTAATAAAAGTCGCAGAGCAGTTTTGACATTTGTGAAGCACAATCTTTGATTTTGTTCTAGTGATAAAAGTAAAAGTAAAAGAGTTTTTTTCTACTGCTGATGAGTAAATTTAAAATAAGACATTTTCATTGAGTATGAGGTGACAATTGGTCCAAACAACAACTATTTTTTTCAAATATGTTTATATTATATGACACTATGCCAGTGTTTTAACTATATTGGAATTACCCAGATTTTCAATGAAAAAAAAAAAAGTTGTCATTCTCTGAAAAAATTCTCAATAAATATTTTATTATTTTAAATTTGGAAGAATTGTTATCAGACCTTCATAAAATAAAATAAATATTAACATTTCACTGAAACATAATAAATAAATTAAATTAAAATCCCGTAACGCAACACAAATGATTTACTCTACTACTCATGATATCGATTTCTGTATGATTGACAGTGAAAAATCTTTCCAAACGCTGTTGTTGGTACACACGGGCCTGGTTGAGAATCAGTGACTTTAGGTTTAGTGTTTGAGGAACAGATGTCAGTGCTGCTCACAGGTGGAGAGAGGAGGAGTGAAGAAAGACAGAGTGAAAGAGAGGGGGGGAAGTGCTGGACAAACAGACACTAAACAGTGACATTTTGGACATGCCGTTTACTGAGTGATTTATTAGTGTAATAAAGAAATGACCCCAATTATACACACAAACAGCAACACACACTGACACACACACACATGCTGAAATCCTGCCATATTGAAACACTCATGCTGAGAAATGGCCAGCGTTGGGAGTAAAGAATCACACCATTACACACATTTACACACAAAACACACACACACAATTATCATCTGAGCTGGAATTAAAATGCCTGAAAATCGTCCAATGAAAGCTCTGGAATTATAATACATGCTCTTTTTTGATTCAATCTGGATTAGTTTATCTGACAACAAATGTCTCTTCAGCAGTAATCATGGACAAAGATTGTATCAGCCTGTGTGCGTGTGTGTGTGTGTGTGTGTGTGCGTGTGTGTGTGTGTTCTCTATCTCTGTGCCCACATGGCCAGACGTTTTCTGAGCCACCATTAAAACACCAGAGAAAAGGTCAAGAAAGAGGGAGAGACGGCTGGAAAGAATTGAGGAGGATGTAGACAATAAAGAGCATTAAGAGGGAACAAAATAAAGATGGACAGCATGAGAAAATGCAGAGTTGGAGGATAAAAGGAGGGGAGACACAGAGAGATGAAAGTATGGAGTGATGAGGTTCATCATGTTGATCCATTGAACCTGATTGATCTTTTTGTCCAGACACTCAGCCTGAATAATGGAGTCTAAGGTGTGTGTGTGTGTTTGTGTGCAAGCAGCACTAATAAGTGGATTTAAATTGGATAAGCTTACCCGTGAGTGCTCTATCCTCAGGGGTAGTGAAGTGAAAATAGTACATTATGCGTGTTTTTTATGTTGTGTAACTCTCAAATTATTCAGATTCAGATGCGGAGAGAAGGAATAATTTTCACAAAATGTAACACTGGTAATTGCTTACAGCACAATTTATTCATTGTAACCGTATCAGGTTTGTGCAGTTGTCCATTTTTCAAGGGTGGTATAAAATGTTTTGTTTATGTCAAATTCTTCTCAAGTAATTGTGTTAATACTGTAAAATGAGGTTTCATTTGCTAACAACAGTCAACAACTACATAGTTAACAGGAACTAAGAATGTAAAATACTTATATTAACATATTATATTAATTTGAACATTTAATAGTACATTGTTTATCTCAAAATTGTATCTGTTCATATTACTTAATGGACCTGAAAATGGTAATGGACCTACAATTCATTCATTCATTCATTTTCTTTTCAGCTTAGCCCCTTTATTAATCAGGCTTTGCCACAGTGGAATGAACCGCCAACTTATCCAGCATATGTTTTACGCAGCAGATGCCCTTCCAGCTGCAATCCATCACTGGAAAACACCCATGCACTCTCATTCACACACATACACTACAGACAATTTAGCTTACCCAATTCACCTGTACTGCATGTCTTTGGACTGTAGGGGAAACCGGAGCACCCAGAGGAAACCCACGCGAACACGGGGAGAACATGCAAACTCCACACAGAAATGCCAACTGACCCAGCTGAGGCTTGAACCAGCAACCTTCTTGCTGTGAGGCGACAGAGCTACCCACTGCGCCACCCCATGGACCTACCAATGAAGTTATATTTTTATTAGCTAACATTAACAAAAAAGTTCTGTTAGCAGTCTTACCCAATGTATTTACTTCTGAATTTATTTCAATTGATCTATTTCATACAACAGCTTAAATAATAATTTTAAGAGTCATGTCCCATTCAAAAGGAGCAAAATGTGATGTAAAATCTGACATAAATCAATGATTTAAGAACAATAATGATTACAGTTACAACAGCAATAAAAAGTTATTAACTAATTAAAACTGAACTAGTTAAAGTTTAGTTAATTTTTATTAGATTTTTACAGGTATTGTCCATATTTTTCTATTTATTTACATTTTCTATAGGTATTTTCATTAGTTGGAAATGATATATTATCTCGCTATTTTACTAAATTATTTATTTCAGTGTAATGTTACTGTAACATCTGCCATTGTGTACTTGTATAATATATAAATTGTATTTTATTAACACACACTTATTTGAGATGGATAATCTGTCAAACATTTCTGAAGCACCATTTAAAGCTTTATTCGAAACATATTCTAAATTAATTACCAAAAATCTAAATATTTAAAAATGTTACAACCATTTCATTAGTTAAGATACTATATACTGTAGATCTCCTTCCATTATCAATGATGGTAAATAATATAATATAATATAATATGATATAATATAATATAATATAATATAATATAATATAATATAATATAATATAATATAATATAATAACAGTTTGTTGTTACGTGGACTTAATGCTTGAAGATAAGTTAAATTTCACTCTGTAACTGTTATCTGTTTGCTTAGCTGCTGGTCAGGGTTTTTCAGGTTAGGGGTCAGGGCTGAGGATTACAAGTTAATCTCCTAAAGAAAAAAAAGAGAGAAAGAGAAAAAGAAATCCTCATAGACCAAACAGCCTGTGTTTGATGTCTTTGACAGTTGACGGTTATTAATGTTGAGATAGTTAGCGGTGAGATTGCTGCTACACTGGCATTCTCACTGCCGCTTGAGGTCAACTTCACTGATACAAGTTTGTGTTTTTATTAACCCCATTTGTACTTTTTATTCTACCAGCTTTGGTAAGCAAGTGTCTGCTTCTACTCATGTCTGTTTATTTACTTGGCAAACTGGTCTTTGAAAGGTTAATGACACAACTGTAAGGACGTCTGAGTTAATGAAAAGGACACGTTTTAAAAAAAATGTAGTTAAAAATGAAAGTTCTCAAAAACACGAGCTGCAAAAATTGTTTATACCATTAAAACATTCTTGCCTTACAGTGTTGAGTGGTGTAACTATAAACATAAATAAATAAATAAATAAATAAATAAATAAAAATAAGTGATTTCTCCATTCACCTTGAAACTCTACTTGAGTGCAGACATCTTATTTTCATTTATAAATTTAATTTAAAAAAAAAAAAAAACTGAACAGTGAAAAAAACAATTAGTAAGGAAAATATAATTTTTACTTGTTTAATATATACAGAACAAATCCCTAACTACACTCTACATTTCAACAAATCAATATTTATTTTCAAATCCCAAGATCATTCTCCAATTCTATGCTATTAAGTACAGAGGCCCTAAAGGGACATGGGGGTGGTAAAAAATATGGGATGGGAGGAAACTATATTTAAATATAAATAAATAAAAAACCTTTTGCATTCCCTGGCAAAGATATATGCATTCCCTCTCAAAAAAAGGAAAAAAAAAATAGCATTTCCTCGCAAAGACTGATCAAACACTTCCTGTTCACTTCAACTCAGTGAATGAGACAGCTCTGTACGTTCACTATACTTATATTCTGAACTTTGACTGTGTAATTGAACATTCTAAAATACTTAACATGGCTTAATTTATTAAGAAAATATTATATAAAGGCCTACGGGGCCCCTAAAGGAACATGGTGGTGGAAAAAATATGAGATGGCGCAAAAAAACCCAAACTTTTCAAATACTGCACTCTCTCAAATAACTTGCGTTCCCCTGTGAAACTTTGTGTTTGCTTTGTTTACTCGCAAATATATTTGAGCTTTATTTTGTCGTAAAGATCGAACAAACATTTCCTGTTCACTTCACCTCTTGCAGTGTCTAAGACAGCTCTGTACACTTTCTACAGAGCAGTTCATAGACTATTTATTTAATAATTTTATTATTAATTCTGAACTTTGAACTCTGAATCATTGAGCAAAAAAAACCAAGAAACTAAAATGCGTAACACGGCTTAATCTGTTAAGGCCATGCCCACATGTACATGGTTTTTTTTTTTCTGCCTTCGATTTAAAAAAATCTTTGTTCCAATGAAAATGCTGCGGCGATAAAAGACTTTCTTGCTGAGTTCACACCAAACACAAAATTAAGTATTTGTGCGAGTGCATTGCATACAAGTCAATGCAAACATGAGAACAGAAGCACATTACGATCCCGCAGTGCGAATGATGGAAAACATGTGACTCGTTTGCTGCAAAGGTGCAGAATTTGCCTCAATCACATCTTTTGCACTACATTAGTCTACTGTACTTAGACAACTACTTAACTTGTTGTGAATGTCAATGTATGTTTAAACAAATCTGTCATGATATGTATGAAATAAGTACGAAAGAAAGTCAATTTTTATGTTATAAACAAAATGAAGAACATTTTTTTACTGTTGATTATATAAAAAAAAAAATCCAATAGAATTTAATAGTTTGAGCTTTGTTGTAATATTGACACCTGGGACCCGTTTCAATAGGTTCAACCAAGTTTGAACTCTAAGTTGAGATACTCTGAGATGGAGTTCAGAAAAGCTTAATTAAGTTCAATCAACTCTGAGTAGATTGACCCTGAGTTAAGCGCATGCACCAAAACTATGAAAATCCCTGAATAATGAAGCTCCAATATTATGATTCACCATGGCAACGGCACGGTCTGCATTCACGTCAAGTTTATACTTATCACTGTTATAATAATCCCAGTTGAAAAGATATATAATATTAAACAACCGCTTTGTCATGATGTGTATTGTATTGCCAGACTTTCTAGTACTGATGATCCAAATAGCTCTTCTCTATGACATCATTTTCTATTTTATGATTTTCTTGAGAAAATTACTACTTTTTTTTAAAACAGAAATTACAATAAAACAACACGCCAAGCTCTCTATATGCCAAAGTATTTTTGCTCTCCCACTTGATTTGTAACCTTTTAAGCAGCATTTTTTTCCCTCTTAAAATCTCTGGACTGCTTCCCCACCGCATATCTTTTAACTTTATATATGCTTCCAAATGACTGAATTGCATTTTTAATGTATATTTTTAATAACTCATAAGCTTAATTGACCCCTAGGCTAGCGTACTTCCCCACATAACTGCCTAATTTAGCCGTTTCTTCACATCTCCAAAGGAATTGAACTGGTCTGCCAGTTTTCTTTTATCATCAGTATTATCACTGTGCTAATCTACTCAAGATGTTAATAATGTAACAGAATACTGGATTTCTTTCACAAAATGAAAACTTTGCTGATTAAATTCACCTGGCACAAGCTTTTTTTACTACAACAGCAAACTTTAACTGATTTAGGTGTGCATTTTTCCCCCCACGGCAAACCAAAAATATTTTTGATGAGTCACATTTGACCCATTTAGCTTTAGCCCAGGGCTGTTGCTACCGTTGAGCAGCGCTCTAACATGCACCCTCTGACATCCTTCAGCGTGTCCTTATGCCGTCTGAGGAATGTGACTCTCTCTCTCTCTCCCTCTCATTTCCTTTCGTTAGGCAGAGAAAACACAGTGGTTGAAATTCAGTATTCCTGACGGAGAAGAACACAAAACTACAGCCTAGCTTTGCTACTTTCACCCTGCGCATAGATGAGAGGGGTAAGAGTGGGAGGTCAGACGATTGGATCTAAGAGTTCTGCGAGAGTAAGCGAATGGGAGACGCAGCATCTACTGTAAATGAGCTTTGTTCTTCCCATATGGCTTTAATTGTGTAGCTGGGAAACAGTAGTTTAGATGATCACATTGTTTGCACATAGTAAATTAATGCCCTGACTCCTCTCCAAAAATAACATTAGAGCTGGCACTGGTCGGCAGCGGCGCTTTCAGACCCAACATGCAATAATACACACAGGAAAGCTTCTTCACGCTACAGTGCAAGCGCACACGATGGCAGACGAACTGCCTGTCAGAGTCGAATTAAAAATGAGGAGTGTCTATCAGATATGGACAAGGCTCAATGTGTTTTTGGTGGAATTATTTGCCAGGAATGGTGTAAAATAAGTTTGTTTGTGAGAATCTCAAGGTCTCGCTCTCGCTCTGTATATGTTACAGTTGATTTGCTGGCATTGGAAAGCAGATCAGATTCAGATGAAGTAAACATGAGTGGAAGTCAGTGACAGCTTGTAAGAGGGCTGTGTGTGTTATATGAAGTAACACTTTTTATACATATTTTTTCCATCTTAACCAAGCCAAGTCCAGAAATGTGCTAAGTTTCCATTTCCATATTTAACTAATTATATATATTTAGAGGGCAAGCAAAATGCATAGACATCTACTGAAATCACTCGTGTTGTTATTGTTCTTCCTCTATTTCTCTAGGGCCCTGTTCATTCCTGGTATTAAGATGAGTTTTCATCAATCCGATCACAAGTGGACTATTACCTTTCAAGTACAAGTAGAGTCACATTACCATTCACACATATAATTTCAATGTGTTTATTATTTATATATATATATATATATATATTTATAT
>CAIGQV010016645.1:4471074-4498797 GCA_903798115.1 Danio jaintianensis
AATTAAGTTAAGTGTCTTTGAATAAAATTATTATGCAAAGGTTCAGGAATTGATCATGCACATCGATCAGACAGATCGATCATCCAACACACTCAATATCATCCATAGTTTTTGAGGCTTAAAATGCATTTCTGAATGTTGCTTTGAATTGAATAAAATGGTTAAAAACACATTAAAGACTTTACCCATGAAATAAAACATGAACTGTATCTTATGGTAAAATACACCAGTTGATGGGTGCTGCATGAGAGCTGATGTTTGAAGAGAATGAAGCAGCCACATTTCAAAAATATAATTTGAAGTTAAAAATGTATTTATTTTTGCAAAGAAAACAATTTAACCTATTGGGACTGGTAAGAGAACATTCTATTTTATACAGGTTTTTTTCGCCTCAAACAACAAAGTTTAAATCTGTCTCTCTGTTGTGTTTCAGCAGTGAGCCTTGTTCGGTTTATGAATGAGTTCTACAGTTGGAGTCGGTCTTTTGCAGCTGTTTGAACACATTCCACAATATGCGCGTCCACACTACAAGAGCAATCCAGTCAATGCATTTTTAAATATCTCTGGAAGGGGTCGAAAGTGGACAATCTTAAAATCTTTCACACCCCGTTCACATGTACATATACTTAGTTGTGTCCACTTGTTTTCAGATCAATGAAAATGCATCTTAATAGCAGGTGTAAACAGGGCCAAGAAGTCTATAAGGGCCTCAATGGTAAAAGGTTGAGAAATTTGGCACACAGATTGGAATCTGAAAAAAATGTATCTAACTCTATCTAGCACCAACAACAGTTCAAATTTTGCACATGTATAATAACATCTTTTGAACTATAAGAGCCAGAAACAAAATTCTTTCCCCCTCGGATTCTATATTTTTCTTAATGCATCTATAATTTTCTATCTTCTATATTTTTCTCAATGCATCATCATATGTGAACATGGATCACAAAACCTTCATGTTCTTTATAGTCTTATATTCAACTGGTTATATTTTTGGGAAGAACCAAAAACACACTGTATAAATCAAAAATATTTAATTTTATTTTATGCCAGAAATTATTAGACTATTAAGCAAAGACCAGGTTCCATGAAGACATTTTGTAAATTTCCTTCTGTAAATTTATCAAAGTGTAATTTTTGATTAGTAATGTGAATTGCTAAGAACTTAATTTTGTCAACTTTAAAGGCAATTTTCTTAGTATTTAGATTTTTTTTTAACCCTCAGATTCCAGATTTTCAAATAGTTGTATCTTGGCCAAATATTTTCCTGTCCTATAACTAACTAGACATCAATAAAAAAGCGTATTTATTCAGCTTTCAGAAGTTGTATAAACTCAATTTGTAAGAATCGACCGTTAGTGGTCCAGGGTCACACACACACACACACACATATATATATATATATAATATCTATACTGAGGCATGTTCAAGTGTTGTTGTTGTTTTATGTTTTTGATGTTATAGAATATATTTTTTTATGTTTCGGTTTGAGTCTGTAGGTTTATGCGTAGAATTTGATACCAGCTTATAAGATTCAGGCTACATGACAACTGACACACAACGCAGCGATTATACATGATTTTTGATTTCTGTTTTCTACAGTGGAAGGAAGCACATACACGTCATCCATGTTTTATCTAATTAAGTACAAACAGTAAAATGTCCCAGTATTTATCTTCTGCGACATTGTTTAGACAGATAAATTCAAGGATGAAAACTAAATACGAAGAAAACTGCATTCCTGAGTTTCTAATCTACAGCAAAGAAATCCGAAGCTCATGCTCTCGGTCAATGTAGAGGAGGTATATATTCATAGCATTAACTCTCCGTCAAGGTTGCTCTTCTAAAGAAATGCTTTTTCAAGTGCCTCTCACATGTGAACTCTTCATTACGAGCCCTCTCATATATGAACCCTTCATCACAAACAGTCTCTTTTACATGAACTCTATATTTTTTTAACTCTTCATCACAGGTCCTCAGCTCTCATACATGAACTCTTCATCATATCAGCAGATGCCATTGAGCTTTACAGAATTTGACACAGTCAGGAAAGTTTGACTCTGATTGGACCTGGATTTATTCTCTCTTTAATATCTGTTTAGCTTATTAGATAGTAAAGTGCAGAAAGGACTAATATCCTGAAGATGACAAGAAAATATGCTGAATATTATTTGAGGCAGTAAACAGAATGCAGGATGATCTATATCAGTGTCAAAAAATGAATAAATCATGACAGAATGTACATTTTTGGGTGAACTATCCCTTTAAAATTAGTAATACTTCAAATGTTGCCAACATATTTTTATGATTCAGTTCTGCAACCACAGCTGCTGTTTTTTTAACCATAAATTTAAAAAGGTTTTTCAACTCATATGTTTGAATAAAATTATTTAAAAATTGTACTATTAATTGGTTAAAACATGGTTTGTATTATAGCGCTCGGTATTACTTATTATTAAATACTAATCAAACACTATTATTTAGTATTTTGGTGCTGCACTGTGGTCTTTATAATTGCGTCTTCAAATGAATTATTCTAAATATGACTCACAATAGATTTTAGAAAACAATTAATAAATTACTGACACTTTAGGAGGTGTATTCTGTAAATTGTTAAACTTTCATTTTCTTTTCGGCTTAGTCCCTTTATTAATCTGGGGTCTTATCCAGCATATATTTTACACAGCGGATGCCCTTCCAGCCGCAACCTATCACTGGGAAACACCCATACTCTCCCATTCACACACATACACTACGGCCAATTTAGCTTACCCAATTCACCTATAGCGCATGTCTTTGGACTTGTGGGGGAAACCGGAGCACCTGGAGGAAACCCACGCAAACACGGGGAGAACATGCAAACTCCACACAGAAATGCCAACTGACCCAGCCGAGGCTCGAACCAGTGACCTTCTTGCTTTTGAGGCGACAGCGCTTACCACTGCGCCACCTCGCTGCCCAAAAAGTCATTTTGAGCTTACAAAAAATGTTCAATTATACAGGACACATTCTGATGTTAAATAAAAAAAAATAAAACTATATTAAACTTTTATCTCTGTATTTGACACATCCTATATATAAATCTAAACACTTAATTTCACAGAATGCACCACCTGTTGAATTTCTCTAAACAAGTAAACAACACATCCTGTATTTTCACTTCTAATTCCTGTGGTTTGTGGTCGGTTTAATTAATCAATTTGCCCAACCACAGCTCTTCAACGTGACTGGAAAAAACAGGAAAAGAATGACAAACGGTCAAACAAGGCTTCTCCCTTCTGTTTCACTCACTTTATTCTCTGCCTTGTTCTCAGAAAATACATATAAAGCCGGCTTTGCTTCATCATTTTGCTTCATCTTTGTCTTTCTACAGATCAAAACCACGTGCAAGAAAAAACCCCACTCTAATCTGAACTGGAATGTTTACAAAAAAGCAATCTGCGTGTGTGCGCGAGAGTGCGCGCGCATGAGTTTTGGCCTGGCTGAATGGTAATTACTGATGGAGTCACTCAAGGCCTATCCAATTCAATTTTTCCATCTCCTCCTGGCCTGATGTGAAACTAAGATACGGTATGAGTGTGTGTTTGTATGTATCTGATTTTCTTTTTATCCATCTTCCCTCCATTTGCCCTCTTCCTGCCATATTTTCTCCTTCCCTTCCTTCCTTTCCCCTTTTTCAATTGTCTGCGCCTACAAGTGTGTGCGTGCGCGCGTGTTATTCTCCGTCACTCTCCATCTCTCTCAATCTTTCTCTTGCCAGCGCGCTGATGACAGCTACAGCACCAGACGGCTTTTCTTCACATTCCCCATGTATTTTTAATAAAGAGGCTTATGCTTCTGTTTACAATCAGATTGTGTTGCACACCTGCGCTCTCGCACACACATGACGAAGCCCAGCCACTTGGGAAGGTGTAAAGCTGATAGGTTTAAGGCAGGAGAGATAGAGATCTCGGACTAATCTGAACCCTGTTGGCAGGAGGTTTAACCTGTAGATGAGAATCTGTCTCCACTCACTGCTCTGAGGCCTGCCATTTAGATCTGTTTCCCCAGCTGTGTGTTCATAAATGATTCAATTAAGCTCAGCTCTGATCTGATCCAAGATTAGTCTGAATGCTCGGAGATAAAACAATTTCTGAAGCTCAATGAGAAAGAAAAAAAATGCAACGCGTGTCCCTGATTTATCGGCGGACACACGGATAGATTGAAACGGAGATTGCAAATTAGCATAAAAATGTATGGGATGTTTAATTAAGCGGGCTGGGCAACATCCAGAAATGAATAATTGGCTCTCTTTCAGTTCATGACTTGGAATTTGACGTTAATTGACCTCAACCCACTGGAATTGGTGAACTGGAATCGGAACGACAGGAGGCAAAATTTACTGTATTCCAGTTGAACATAAGCACATCGCAGAGGAATTTGATTTTCTTTTTAGATATAATTTTTGAATAAAAGCCAAAAGATAAGTACATTTTTTTAATGTATTTTTTTAAATTAGTTTTTGGAAAACGGTCAGAAATGAAATAGACTATCACAACAAAGATCTAATGTTAGAACCTAAAAACACATGACAAATAAAAAAAATAAAAAATAAAAAATAAATAAATAAATAAATAACATTGTTTCACATTCATGTACAACAAATTACACATTTATTTACTTGTTTGTTTTTCTAAAATTCTCTTTAATCTAAGTTTTATTCAAAGCTACTGAATTAAAATGTTACTTAATCAAATATTTCTTTATTTCAATCTATTTCATTATACCAGTTTCTAATGATTATAATAATATATTAATACTTTATTCCATTTTATATATTAATTGTTTGTTTTATACTGAACATATATTTATTATTACACAATGTGTGGTTATTTTTATATTATTTTATTATTTAAATTAATTTTTTTAATGATTAGATTTTTTTTTCTTTCTCCAAACACTGCATAGACCCCGAAGCGCTCCCTTGTGGCTTTCCTGAGGACCCCAGATTGAAAACCCCTGATTTTAGACAAAACTATTTTATTCATTCTTCACTGTACAATCATACATACACTGGTTCATTATTTAATACAGAACAATATTTAACACAAAACAAAATAGCTTCACATGACATTTCTCTGTCATTCATTTGATACAGTTTAATCAAGTACATTGCCGTCTGTCACTGATGTGTGTCTTTTATAATTTCTGTGCATGACTGTGCATGTTAATAATGCCACATCCACATCTAATTCAATTAATGATATTTTATATATATACAAATTTAATTGAAAATATGATCATGATTGTTCTCTACAGAATCCATTCATGGGCATGAAACGCTCCATTTTTGCTGGAGTGAGGATGGAAAACTGTCCTGTATCGTTTCTATATCACTTTATGTAAACTGCATTTATGACAAAAAACTGTACAGATGCAGTTTTCACAACAGTCTATCAATAAATGCACACACATTTCGCTGCAGACTGAAGAACGACAGCTGATCAAGCCAAAGCTCCACTGCTAGCATGGCATTAGGAGAATGTTTCCACTGCTAAGTTTTTACTTAGTTTGTGGCACATAATGAGATTATAGCTGTGTAATAAGCTGTGTAATTGAGCAATCACAAAGTCATGGACAGACTCTGGTGCTAAACACATTTTTTAGGACCTAGAAAGGGCCTACTGACAATTCACTTACTATTTTGTGCTTCATGTATGATAATATGTTCATGGATAATGCACACTGAAAATAAATTATCAATAACTCCAATACAAACTGCATTTAATTATATTTAACAATTTCGATTTGAAATTACAAGTTTGCTACTAATTGAAATGCAATTACTGAAATTAAAAATGCATTCATGATTGAATTTAAATCCGAAAGCCTAACATGCAGAGGAAGAAATACATGCATTCATTAGTAGTCCATGAGAAATGTAGCTCGTTTCTAATATGATAATTTCTTTCTCTCCCTCGGGTTCTGGGTTCAGTTACGTTTAAATGGCTTTAGTGTTTAGCGTAGCTCCAGAAAAAACCATCTGCCTTGAGGCGTATAAGTTAACAAAGCAAGCAGCTCCCATTCTCTCGCTCTCTGATGTCTAAATGGGCATAAAGAGATATTACACAGCACATTATCATCCCTGTTATGAATCAACATGGATGAACTAAATTTTGTTTTCGATAACGGCGGTAGCCCTGAAGAGTTATCGAGCAAAACCATGGCACCAGACTGAGGGACGAAAGGATGGATGGACGGATTGCACAAAACACTTGGCCCGCTTTAGTTCATAAAGGAAGAATCACCTCAGCTCACTGTATTTGTTCTCACATTCATCCATTTTCCTGCCAATGCAATCCAGCTCGGAGAAACTGGAATCCGGACAGATCCATTCCGGCTCTAAGCCGCTGGCCACTGGCTCCCCTCCACTTTTATAATGTGGACTAGTGGATCAAAGCACTGAAAGTGTGTGTATGAGTGTATGTGTCTTGGTCAGAGGCCCCTAAGGGTCCTCGCTGAGCCTGAGGTGGCCAGTGCATGCCTGAGAAATGGGGGTGAGATTTCACGGAGCATGAGGGGCTTTAGACTGTTTGCTTTGCCACAGAGTTATTGCGAACATATGTGACACACACACGCACGCTCACACACACACACACACACACACACACACACACACACACACACACACACACACACACACACACACACACACACACACACACACACACACACACACACTCATGCAAAATGCCTAAGGCGTTTTAAAAGCACTGTGGCGGGACAGTGATACAATCGCTCAGTGTCCGGTCTCCTGCGGACACAGATGAAACGGCCTAACGATATGAAATGAGAAGAATTCCCTCACATCTCACTGTACTTGACATATTTTATTTGTCAAATTTAAACTGCGATATAAATCTCTCCCTAGTGATTTTATGCCTTTAATAATATTATAAAATCAAATATTTGGAGCCATCTATTTCAGTCCTCATCAAACACAAAGCCTAGGGTCGTCTCTGCTATTTACTGCAGGAAAACAACATTAATCTGTCAGGGTTCACCATGAGAGCGCATGCAGACAGACGTGTGCACATGCAGCTCTCATTCATCTCCAGAAACACAGGCCCGCTCTGCCACAACTTCTGTTTGTGTAGGGACTTTATGTGTTTGGATGGGCGAAACACAGGGATCATGAAGAGAAGAGCTGACAGAGGAGAGAAGGAAAGCGGGAGGGAAACAGAGAGGCAGAAAGAGTCTGTCCAGTCGGTATGTGGGGGCTCAATGCTCTCAGCAAGTGCTGACCACTACAGCCAAAGTAAACTTGCCTAACCCTGCAAGATGTTTTCTTTTATGTTTATGCTCTCTCTCATTTGGCTACATCTATACCCCCTGTTTCAATGCTTTCTGCAGGAACAAAGATGTTAACTGTCTCAGCGACCACTAGTAAAACAGAAATCAGGATGCGGGCTTTATGACACCATTGTTACTTTAGCAGAAAGCAAACAGCTGTTAGAGCTTTGGGTCACGGTGGCTTCACGGTGAAGGGTCTGGACTGTTAACGAAAAGTTTGCAGGCTCCGTTTCAAGCAGGGGTGAGCCAGCAGCCAGAGGTTTTGGTTTAGTGTTATGAATTACCATTAGCCCTTGTAAACGCAGGATGTTTTAAACTGTTCATGCATAATGAGTATGTGCATATGGCTCTGTTCCAAAACCCAGAGAGCTGCCTGCGTAGGCAGCGTTTGAGGCATCGTGGGATTGCTTTAGACGTGAAGCCTGGTGGAAAATTTTGAGATACCCTAATAGGGGACATTATGCACTTTATAAGAATGCATTATGCATTGACATTATTTCAGCTTATACAAAAAAAAGAAAAAAAGTATACAATCAGAATTGCTAAAAAGCACATAAGAAATGCCACAGATATCACTCTTGTAAACCTTAAGGCCTTTAATGCCCTAAGCTCAGGGCTGGATCTAGCATTCTGTGAGTTTAAATGAATGCTTATGAAAATTGATATCATGGCAGTAACGTATTGATTATACCGTATTCAGTCGCTGTATTCACAGCATTATTTTTTTCATGACATTTATTAATTGCAGTCTACTCAATATGAAACTATTACATTTAAATTGGTTCCAAACAATCAATGGATTACAGCAAAACTACACTTTACAACTTTATAAATAATAAAATAAAATAAAATAAAATAATAGACATTGTTGTAATTTTTTAACTGTTATGTATATTGCAATATTTGTTTTGTTTGGCATTGAACATAGAATGAGTTGTTTCAGTCATAAGCAATAAAATACATTTTAAAAACTCCCATTCACAAAATATATTATTTATTTGTGTACTGTAATCCAAATCTTTAGAATCCATTCAATAGTTACGAGGTTTAGCCATAAGTTCATACTTTTCATAGGGTAGATATTTGAAAGACATAAAAAGTGACCAAAATTTAGATTAATGAAACAAAAAAAATATTTTGTGTAATATTAGTAGTTTTGTGCTTATTAGAGTTCAAATGTTTTATTTACCATACCAAGTTCTGCTGGAAGTGTCAGGAGTGCTATTTGTATAATGTAAAGTTGCTGCAATTGCATTGCAATCCAAATAGGCCACTTATGAGGTTGGATTTCAGTGCGTATGCTGCCCTAGAAAGCAGCTACAAGCAGTAGACAGCGAGTCAGCGCACTAGATTTTTGGAACAGAGCCGGTGTGTGGGAGTGTGTGTGGGCCACTACCCAGGAAGTCATGTTTGCTGACTAGCAAAGACACCATGGGCTAAAAATAAACAAACACAAACAAAGTCAGCACAAACATTTAAAAAAGATTATGTAAAAGTACTTGAATAATTATTCTTCATTATTGCTTAAGTTTTACTTTGAAAAACTTAGTTTACTCAAGTAGGACTGTTAGTGAAGATTGCTTATACTGTGCTCACCTACTTCTCCAAAGCAAACATGACACGGTTTATTTACAAAGTAAATTTTTTTGCAGGTCATCGTGACTTTTGTCAGATTTGTTGAAATAACAAACTAATCAAATTACACTTCCAGAAAATTATTGCCAGTGACATCCAATTAAATACAAGTTCGTTTTGGGAAGAACTGCAGTCATTTGTCTTTTTAAAGACACATCCCATCTGTCAAGTGGGACATTATAATTGTAGACACTCTTAAAAATGAATGAACTTGACCGAAGAGTGAACGCAGCTGATGATCATCTACACTCATATCGCATTACAATTTCTAACTTACTCTAAAAGGAGTTTTTATTATTTAGGATTTTTCTAATTATTCTTTTTTTATTATTCTTAAAGTTTTATTATTTTATAACATTTTACTTATAATATATTTACTTATAATTATATTTACTTAAAAATATATATAAATGTCTTGATTTCACCATAAATTTTAAACAAAAACAAAAAAAAACATAGAATTAATATTTTAGAAAGTAATCTCTTAAGCTTACCAGTTCATAATTTATTGATTGTTTTTTGATTTCTCTGAAATTCTAATATGATGATATGGTGCTTAAGAAAGATTATGATCAACGTTGAAAAAAGTTTTGTTTACTGAATAGAAAGTTAAAAAGAAGAGCATGCAATTACAATTTGATAAACTACACCACAGACTGTGCCAAATTCATTTATTAAATATCATTAATCAATTCAATAGTTATATTAATAAATTTACTATCAGTATTTAGTTCTAGAAATTCATCTTTTTCTAGAAAAACATTTTTTATTTTGTTCTAAAACAATATTTTACTTTGATGGGGAAATATAAATGTCTTGATTTCACATTAAATTCCAGGAGATATAATACTATTTCAAAGCATGGGGTTGGTATGTAGGTTTGACTGTATCGGAAATCATTCTAGATGTTTTGATGCTAAAGAAACATGTATTATGATCAATGTTGAAAACAGCAGCGCTACATGTTATTTTTGTATATTATTTAATTAAGAGAAAGTTCACGTGTGCACTTGACCAAATCTTTTGTATCATTACACAGTAAATTGTTTTTACCATAAGTTTTGATTAATGTAATGCAATCATCCTGTGTAAAAAACACTCCGTTTTTAAAAAACGGTAGTGTACAATTTGACTTTAATTTTACATTTAAACACCTAAGTATAATTAAAAGTGAAGGTACGCTTAGCTCACTGCCGACTGCACCAAAAGAGGATAAACCAGCATAAGCAAACGTTTAAGAATGAGTCCTTTCATTAAACGGCTCTCTCGTCAGAAATAACACCACTAAATTGGGACCTCTCTCTTCTCACCACACCGCAGATGAGTAGATTTCAGTCACATAGGATATGACGCTCTCGGGGGAGTCATTCCAACAGGCCAATGCAAACACACACAGAAAAAAATGCACAGTTTCATTTCTTTGAACAATTATATTAACACACACACATACACAGGCATATCATATCACCTGTCAATCTTCAGAGGTTGTAATATAGAAGTGTTTTTCTTCAAATGGCCCATAAACTTGACTGCGCTCCACAGGGTGTTATCACAACACTACATCGACCAGAGGGATCACACACATGCTGGTACACCATAATATATTACCGATGACAGCTTCCACATATAAATGTATACATAGACGTTCACACACACCATGGACAATGAGGATGTCCAACAAGTCTCTGCTTCCCGATGAGGACACTTTACTCACCAACACATACAAACACACACACACACACACACACACGATGGGGTGCAAAGGGAGAAAGACTCAGGAGGAAGTCTTCTATAAGCCTCACATTCCTCACTGAGAGCAGCGTTAGAGTGGTTTCATTTCCACAGAGAACAATTTCCTGTCAGGAATTACACACACACACACCACTGGCTATGCATTAGGGAATCACCTTACACATAACGAACCAAAAATCCTCTCAGAGGGGAAATAACCGCTTCGTTTCAGTGAGAAAGTGCTTTATGCCTTTTTGAATTGTCTTGTGCATTTCTGGACTTCAGTTTGTAAAGAGGATGAAATCTAAAGGATAACAGTGATTTTCTCTCATTGATGTCCCGTTCAACTAAAGTCAAGAAATCCGGAGCATCTTTACTTTAACATCTGAAAATCACTTTCTGACATTTCCGATTACCGGGATCATAGTGAGGGGGAGAGATGAAAGGTTTCTTCTGGTTAAGGACACACACGCGCGCACGTGCACACACACAGCAGAATAAAGTGAAAGTTGAAAAAAACAGGATAGCATTTAAAAACATCCCCCACATAATAAAAAAGACGGATATCCCGCTTTTGAGCTCTAAAAATAAGCGCACAATATTTCATAAATTAAATAATTGACCTTCCATTGTTTTTGATAAGCGCCTGAAGGATATAAGATATATTAACACAGACACACAGAATAGCATAGACTAAACAATAATATTATTGATACTTGGTCTGACTTTACAGAAAGGAACAAAAACAAACAATTGTTTTCATTCATTATGAATTACAAATAAAATTCATTATTAATAAAATTTAACATTGTTCTTAAATAATTTAACATGCCATTGTTTGTTTAACAGATAATATCTGTAACACAAAATATAAATTCAAAAGTAATATGAATATAAATATAAAAAGCTAACACATGACGTATGCAGAATATCATTCCAAAAAAATAAAAAAATGAAATAATAATTAATGATTAACTAGCAATGAGCAAGACAGTTAGTAAAATACAATATGGTATCTTTGTTAATGTTACTTCCTAAAAAAATGCATGGTTCGTTCATGCTGTCTCAAATTCATAAAACAATATTAACAGATACCTATATTGCTTTAATAATGCATAATAAATATTGACATTATTGTTAAGTAAGATTTGTACATGCTTATTTTTTTTTATTGTTACTAATGTAATGGAACCTAAATTCAGTGTTAAAAGAATATATTCCAAATTTAAATCGCCATGCATTGCATGAAACTGATCAAAAATTACAGTAAACAATATGTGTAATGTTAGAAAAAGTACCTAATAATTAAACAAATTTCTTGCATTAGCATTTAATTCAACATTCAAATATTTCTTGAGTACTAAATCATCATCATATAATGAATTTATAATGAGGTTTGGGGCATTGCTCCAAAATGCTTACATTAACAAACATTAAATCAGTTATCTGAAATTATAAAAATATTTCATAATGTTATTATTTTTATACATATCAAACAAACTCCTTTTAAACACACACACACACACACATGCACAAAAACTTATTCAGACCCTGATGATGCGTATTATCAATTTTTTAGCATGCCCCAGAAAAGGAGAGAAAAGTGAAAGGCTTGTGGGTATATGTTACAGTACCAGACCTCCAGAAATTCAGCATGTTTACGTTATTTTAAGTAACCTAAACATTTCCTTTGTGAAACACGGGGATTTCTCGTGAGGTTAAAGCAATAAAGGTATTTCACAACAGGAACCCGAGGATCATTGTTGATTTAGACTTGAGTTTGGAGAACAAAATCAGGTTACTCTGAATAATTAGCATTCTGCTACTGAGACTGCTAATGTGCGTTATTTGTATTTATTTGTCTTTTATCTTTTGTTTCAGTTTGACCAGAGTCCATAATGACTAAAGACAATACGAAACCAGAAAAAGAGAGCGAAAGAAAGAGAGACAGATTCCTTTCCTCTGTATTCATGCTGTGGTTTTTAAATCAAATCCAGCATGTTCATCTGTTCTCCTGCAAGTGTGTGTGTGTTTGCTGATTGATTGAACTGGGCCACTCTAGAAGTAACACACTGTATCATTACTGTATTACGATTTTATTTAATAACCACAGACCATTATTACATAAATGAATTATAGATTAACTATTGGATTTCTATCATCTTGTGATGTTTTATGCACAATTACAGTGAATTACAATTATGGATCTTGCTGCAAATTAATCTCGGTGTGTGTGCGTGTGTGTGCACAAGTGCATGTGTGTGATCTCATTAGGACTGCAGGAAAAGAGCAGCTGTCCACATTACGCCTAAGTTCCAGTCTATTTCACACAGCTGTGTTAACAACACAGAGAGAAAGAGAGAATGTTACATTCCGCCCATGTCAGTTGGACTACATAAAGAAATATCACAGCTCTCGGTATGTGAGTGAACACAAACTCCACAAACCCAGGCTGTCTGCGAGATGTGACTTGTCTTAAGAGTCGCCCACGTGGCATCCCGATTCAGAGCAACATGTAACCACACACTGTTCCTCAGACACACACACACACCCTCTCGAAAATGCACATCTGACTACAAACATACAAACAGACACTTATTCAGAAAACTCATAATAATATGTCTGTCACAGATTGAATAAACATGATTTTAGATCGGTCCAGAAGTCTGAGCCAGGCCAAAGTCTTTTAGACAGATTTAGTCTACTAAATGACATAGTGAGCAGATGCGCTAACGACTGTTTAAATACAGCATGAGACTCGGATGACCTGACCTGAATCCTGATTTTCAGCAGTGGCTGTGCATCTTGATGCTAAGTACTTCTATTATAATCTATCCATCCATTCATCTTGAATTCCAGTAGATCTTTTACTTCTATTATAATCTACTCATCCATCATTCCATCAATTTTTAGTAGTACTCATGTAAAAAAGCCATCTATCATTCCATCCAGATCTTCAATGGATCTGTGATTATAGTCTATTCATTCATATTTTCAGGAGCTCTGCGATTATAATCCACCCATGCACCTACCCATCTACCCACAATCACCTATCCAACCATCCATCCATCCAGATTTGCACTAGCGACTGTGCTAAGTACTTCTATAATAATATCTATAGTATTTATCTATCCATCCATCCATCCATCCATCCACAAATTCAGTAAATTTACACACAATATCTACCCGGTCACCCATATTTTCAGTAAATATGTGTACACATCCATTCATCCATATATTTTCAATAGATTTACAATTGTAATATACCCATCCATGCATCTTTTTATAAAAAAAATATTTCCCAAATGATGATTAACAGAACAAGGATTTTTTTTAACAATATTTCCTATAATATTTTTTCTTCTGAGGAAAGTCTTAGTTTGGCTACAATAAAAGCACTTTTTAATTTTTGAAAAGAAAATTTTTTTTTTAAGGTCAATATTATTAGGTCTGGGCTGCACGGTGGCGCAGTGGGTAGCACTTTCACCTCTCAGCAAGAAGGTCGCTGGTTCGAGCCTCGGCTGAGTCAGTTGGCGTTTCTGTGTGGAGTTTGCATGTTCTCCCCGTGTTCGCGTGGGTTTCCTCCGGGTGCTCCGGTTTCCCCCACAAGTCCAAAGACATGTGTTATAGGTGAATTGGGTAGGCTAAATTGTCCGTAGTGTATGTGTGTGGATGAGTGTGAATGGATGTTTCCCAGTGATGTGTTGCAGCTGGAAGGGCATCCGCTGCGTAAAACATATGCTGGATAAGTTGGCGGTTCATTCCGCTGTGGCGACCCCAGATTAATAAAGGGACTAAGCCGAAAAGAAAATGAATGAATGAATTATTAGGCCTCTTAAGCAATATTTATTTTCGATTCTCTATAGAACAAACATTGCTATACAATGACTTGCCTAATTACCCTAACTTGCCTAATTAACCTAATTAAGCCTTTAAATGGCACTTTAAGCTAAATGCTAGTATCTTAAAACAATATCGAGTTAAATGTTATGTACTGTCATGATGGCAAAGATAAAATAAAGTTATTACTATTATGTTTTGAAATGTGTTGAATTTTTTTTTATTTTCATTAAAAGAATTTGGGGGAAAAATATACAGGGGGCTAATAATTCTGACTTCAACTGTATATATACTGTATGTATGCTTTTGCTCAGATGTGAACCCATTGCGTAAGAAAGTAGTTCCACAGACAAAAGCTTTTTTGAGACACTCCGTGGTTATTTTTCACTGACATGCCATTGAACTGCTGTATAAACACAATATCACACTCATAACACTGTAAAATGGCTGTATATCTGCACTGCTGTGATTTACTACGGCACTCAGCCACAAGCAGTGCTGATATATTGTACAACCATATTGCAGTGCTACGAGTGTGACATTGCTCATACACACGTGTATGTGTGTGTGTGAGAGAGATAATTAATGTACTGTAGATGTATTATGATGCTTTAAAAATTTTTTGAGATATGTAATATTTATGGCTAGCAATTATGTAACAAAAGGTTAAAATTCTTAGTCAAATTAAGGAAATGTAAAACGAATGCTCTATAGATTTATGATGTGTTGTATTTATAATTATTTGATAAATTTAAGAATATGGCAGTAGCTGTGTAAAAATCTGCTGTTAAGCAGAAAATCTACAAATGTGCTTTAAGAATTTCCTCAATGATCTGTGTTTGGCAACACATTTGGTAACAATTGCGATTCCGAGTTTACTTGCTAAATCCACTTTGGTTTGGCTGGTGCAAAACCTCCTTTTTGCATCCGTGTGTGGATTAAATATTCAATCTCTCGTCAACATAAAAATGTCACTCTCAAAGTAATCCCATATGGACCCTGGTTTCGTTTTACATATAAAAGCAGTTCCACCCAAACGTCTGCAACCCAGTAAATAAATTGCTGAAATGTTGAACTTCATGAATAAAGTGTTAAAATGTCCCGGCTCTCAAACACAGAGGGTCACATTACGGAAAATAACAATACAACAACTCACTATGAGAATACGGTTTGGAAGCTAACAGTGTTTAGCACAGTGGTGTCTTAAAGTGATACTCCACCCAAAAGTCTGTCATCGTTTACTTATCCGAGATCGTTCCAAACTTGAATAAGCTCCTTTCTGTGAAATGTTTTCTTTATTACATACTGTACTGCAGTGAAGACATTCCCCTTTAAATTATCAATTTGACAACAACTTGCTGAGTGCAGACATAGCCCGTTCAGTGATATGAGTTGGCTTAGATGAGTTTTAAGCTAGTCCAAAAACAAGCAAACAAAAATGTGCAATTCTTACACGCTGTGGCTATCAGCATGTTTTAGCATCAGTGTGTATTGCATTCACCAGAGCGTTTTATTGCAATAGTTGTTAATCACCAAAATTACAATTTTGTAATTTATCTCTGTCATGATCCAAAACCCATTGGGCTATACACGGGCACGCACACAAAATGAATAAAGTTTACTAAACGTTCAGAAGTTTAAAGGGGAAAAGTTTTAAATAGGGGAAAAAAGGATTCCTCAAAGCTTTTTTTCCAGTGGAATCTTGAACCCATTTTGAGAATGTCACTGTTATAGAATATGGAGAACTGCTGTTTCCCAGCCAATCATCCTGCAAAAGAACCACAGAATAGCTCAGAGCACCGAATTCAGCCATTTCTGCATGGATCCCCTGAACATCTGGCCAGCAGAGAGGCCCCTGTGATTACGCTGCCTCCGATACGCACCGCAGACAAACTCAGTCGAAGCTTTACAGAGAATGTGTGAGCCCTGGAAGAGGAGGACAGAGAATTAACAGGCCGAAGGGAGGAGTGAACGGCAGCTGTAGTGTGGTACTGATCACCGAGCTCATGTGAAAGGCTCATGTGTTTGGCCGAGGCTCGCTTTCAGCTCTCCTGAGGAATGCTGGGAGATCTGAGGCTCTCTGGAAGCTTTCCAGACGTTCACACAGCTCCGAAGGAACGCTGTAAACCTTGCACAGTAAGCATTCTGAAACATACTTCTTTACAAGGATGAGGAAAGGTCCACACAAGGTGGGATCGAGGTGGGAGAGAAAGAAAGGGAACCCCTATGGACATCACACAGACACTTCAAGATCACTGGGGTGAAGAGAGATGGTCTGCTCTATTCCTTCTAGCTCATTAATGGAAGAAACTTCCAGCGTGATAACATTGTTTTGATGGACTGCCGTGGACTTGACCATTGTTTTGGTGGACTTAGAGGTTCCTTTATACTAGGAAGAATAACTGAAGTCTATTCTGACAACAGAGACTTTTTGGAACAGTGAAAACAAAGACTCACACCAGCATAATTGAGAGACAGATAACCCATAACGATGTTGGATGGCGATGAAGATAAACTGCAAAAACATGATGACAGTTTGTATATGGTCTTTACTCAAAATAATGTTTATTGGTAACATTACTTGATCAAATGACAAATTGGGAATTTAAGGCTCCTATTTTTGTATAATTTATTAATTATTTTGTAAGTCAAATACAATTAAGGGCCAGTTATGTAGTAGCCATTTTTTTATTTGATCAATTCTTTATTATAATTGTTTGTCTTTTCTTAGAGGACGTGCTCTCTACAGGCCAAAGGCCATTAAACAGTAAAGTGATTTGAACATTTATGAAAAAAATTACTCACTATTTACTCCTATATTTGCACTATTTACCCCTTTACCTTTTGTGGTTCCAAACATTTATGAGTCATTTTCTTCTGTTGAACACAAAAACTGGTATTTTGAAAAATGTTGGAAATCTGTAACCATTGTAACCATAGTAAAAACAAATTGGCTACTATGGAAGTCAATGATTACAAGTTTCCAGCATTTTTCTAAATATCTTTTTTAATGTGTTCAACACAAGAACACAAGAAATACATTTCTTGTGGAAAAAAAAAGAAAAGAAAACAGGTTTGTTACAAGTGAATAATAAATGATGACAGAATTTTCTGTTTTGAGTGAACTATCCCTTTAAGGCCCTAGTCTACTTCAAACTAATTTTATTTTTTATTCTTTGATTGATTGCAAAAATAAGTCGAATAAGTCACATCTTTACATTGTTTTCTATTTGCCACAAACAAACACAGAATGGAACAGTGTTTACAACTTTAAGACATGGTACAACACGATGGCTTTTCTTGTTCGGCCGTTGACACGCTTAGTGTTTTTAAAATCTCTCTGTGAGTGATTGTCAGATGCGGATACATCTGTACCACCTCTGCTACTCAACCCTCCTGCTTATTCATGATGCTAACTTGTTGTTTCAGAACACACTCACCTATTGCATAATCGTCACAGACTGCTTTGTGCTATTTCTCCTCTCCAGTCCAACTTATATTTAAGCTTATTTGTCAGTAAAGGAGCTGCATTCTATATTTCTTTTTTGTAAAGAAAAAGGTGTTATTTTCTGGAAAGAACTTACCTGCTCATGGATTTATTTTCTGCAAACAAACACAAGCATCAAAGATTTCCCAGTCAACACCAAGTATGGAAAACTCTGATAAATAGCGAATTCACAGTATGATACACAAAACCTATCTGAGCATGTTAGCATGCGTTTACAGTGCTGAACGTGTGAGTCTTTAATGGCTACAGAATCAGAAAATTAATTGTTCTGTTTGCACTTCTGGATTCTTGTTTGGAAAGATCGTCCCATGGTCTGCATTTTGATGAATGTTGTGTCTGATTATTCATCAACAGAAAGTCACTGCTCACATCCTCTCCGAAAAAAAATCAAAGGATTTATGGTTTTTCATTACTTCAACCATTGCACCATATATCACTGTTAAACAAAAAACGTGCTTAAAAAATTGATCTTCAATCAAAATAACGTTTTCCAAATGGCCATTTTTTTGGTTCCATCTTGGCTGAGAGCTTTTATCAAAGGGGAAAGTTTTTTCAACTTTTTCAGCAACTGTTGATGAATCATTTTCTTTGATTGAGAAACGTTCTGCTCAACAGTTCAACCGAATAGAAACAAAAACTCAAAAGTCAAAGAGAGGAAAGCAGAAACCCTCTTTTTTTTAACTAGTTTGTGTCAAATAGTAATTCTAAAACTACTAAAACGGGCCTGTGAGGCCTAACAATGTTAAATGTGTTGTTGAAAATGTTGTTGACAGCCATACACTTCGTTTCACTTCTTATTTACAGTCATCATCGTGGGAATGTGAATGTGTTTCCCTCAGATGTGGCTTCAACCCACAGGTGCACATCCACCGTGGAAATGAGAGCTGATTAAACACAACTGACTAATAAATCCATGGATTCTAGTGTTTCTTAGGAAGTCTAGACACCTGGAGAATAGATATACAGTATTGAAGTATTGTTCCACTGCAAGTGTAAACTTCAGCATAGATAAATATATCTCACTCAACATGAACCAAAAGTCTGTTTGTTCAATGTTTCATAATGAAAATGTCCTTTTAAACCGTTCGACATTAATTATTTATGGGAGGAATTTAACAAGGTAAACTGATTTCATTGAAAATGTAAATATTTCAGTGAAAATTTATTGCATGCTGAATTTGTATGTCTTTTCTGTTTTGAAAGAACTAAAATGAAATCAATCTGGATTTACTTTATTAATGATAAATGTGAAAGGTGAATCTGACTCGGTTATAAAAGTGTACAAGTTGTAAAAGCATATGATTAGGCGTACTATAAAATTGTAAAACTTTAAAAGATTAATATCGATGAGGGGAAAAAGACTGTAGTTTCATGTGATCTCAGTCATGGCAGTAAAAGCTTGCGTGACATGTCTTTTCAGATCAGAAAAGAGGCAGATTTAACTGTTATTGAAACTGACAAAACACCTCTGACTTCACTGTGCTGCTTCCCTCTGGAGCAGCACGACACCTCACACCAGTGTCGGGAAGCTCATTTTGAACTGTTGTTTTTAGTTTGTCCAGCTTTGTGCAAAAGTACTTCAATGCAGTCAAGCTGTTCTTTTGAAAAACTTTGCTATGATTAGTTGTTTATTAAAAGAAAATGTATTTAAAGAGGTAACAAAAAAAAAGAAACAAAAAAATACTAAAGACTGTATATGACCTGTGCTTATTAAAATTAAATAAAAACCTATAATATTAAAGTGTATTGTATTGTATTTTTAATGATTCAAAACTTATGGGTAACACATGGGTAAAGCCTAGCAATTTGAAGGATAGTGGTAAAATTTTAATATTTATAATGGATATTGATTTAATTTAAAGCATTTTGAGATCCTTAAATAGAGTATAAATAGAGTAATTGTTTTCTTTGGTCAAAATTTTTTCTTTGACACATACATTGCAAAACAAATACCAGTTACAAACAATTACAATCTAAATTTGGGCGACAAATGGTATTTGACCAGCAGTATGTCTTTATCATAAGCTTCAAAAATAATATGAAATAAAACAAACAAACCATTTATTAACATGGTGACAAACAGCAGCATTTAATTAAATATTATATTAATTTTAAAAATGATCACAATACACAACTATTAATTAGATTTTATATATTAAAAATTTTATCAAGTTCTTGAAAGTTTCATCAACACTGTACATTCTGATCAAAACTGTCATTATAAATAGTAATATACAACATACCAGTGATGGCATAAAATTTCAGCATCAATATGTATCTTCAGTGTCAAATGCTATGATGATTTGTTGCTCAAACACTCCTGGTTGCTATTAATGTTAAATAAATAAGTAAATAAATAAAAAAAATAAACAAACAAATGAACAAATGAATTTTATAACCATAAAATATTTAACCAAATATATCTTTTAACCAAGCCACATTTTGTCCAGGATTCTTTGATGAATAAAAAGTAAAAAAATAACTGAATTTATTTAAAAGAGATAACATTTAACATTATATTTTTAATAACATCATATATGTTTTTATTACCACTTTTCATCAATTTTATTTATCCTTGCTGAATAAAAGTATTAATTTATAAAAAACTAAATACTGAACCATCATTTTAAAAGGTAATATATCTGATATATATCTAATATATTAAAAAACATATTACAATATTAATAAATCACTTACGTTTGCATTTAATTATTTGGCAAATGTTATTATCCAAAGTGACTTGTGGACAATAAGTAATCAAAGCAATGAAAGAACAACAACAATTTAATTTGATTTCTGCACAATCACACAATACTCACAAGAAAATGCTAATTCAGCCTCTAAAAGTTAACAGCATAACTAGTTTTCCATATGTATCTGCCTCTGAGATGAAAACCTATCATTTTATTCTACTAAATGCAGTTATTTGCAGTTATTTGTAGTTATATTGTTATTCAAACGAAACATAAGAAAGTTCACCTATGCTGAGGAAAACTGTGGGTAACACAAGCAGCGCATATATGAGTCTTCACTCCAGCCGCTCTTGATTCAATCAGAGATTATTCACTCCATACATTATCAAACAAACACCGGAGAACAGAGAAAATCACGAGGAACGTTCCAGCACACTCCAGCATCACTAGATCATCTCAAGATTTGGAGGCCGTACACACAAAACCGTCACATGGGCCCCATTACCATCCATATTCAGCGCTTTCAGAATTGCACGGTTGTTTGTCTTTATAGATTTCCAAGGCTAAATCTATTCCATCTTTGGCTTTCTCGTGAAAAACGAGTCGCTTTTGATGTCATCAATCAACAATCATGCGTCTGACCCTCATCAAAGGTCATTTGATATTTGCAAAAGAATACTTCCTGTCTAATAAGGTGCATCGTTAAAAAAAAAGGCTTAATGGCTGATGGTGCATTTGATGGCATAGCTGGCATCTTAATTAGGATAATCAATGCATTTTAAAACGCTCTCTTTCGATGTGCACTTAAAGGGATAGTTCACACAAAAACAAAGTAACAAAGAAACTAAAAGGTCCTGTTTGACAAATTGAAAGAATAAAACTAATCAAATTTCTATTGTCCATGCAATATATGTGCATTTTAAGTAGTTTTGAGTCAAGTTTCAGTAATTTAAATACAATTCACATGATGCAATTAGTAATTAATTAATTAATCAATTATGCAATGCAATGCAATATTGTACAATGGGCATAAAAATAGGTGAATGGAAACATAGCTACAGCGGGTAAATTAAGTAAAAGCTGGGTTGCTGAATAACTACTGAGAGATTTCAGCTCCTGTCTGATTTTTCCCTTTTTGCACCTCCATTTCTTCATGTGTTCAATACCTTTTCCAATTCATTTTATTACACACAACTTAACTTTTAAACTTATTAGTTTAGTTGTCTTGGTATTTATGGATTACTTTGTTACTGACACCTGGTGAAAACTTCAAGTCAACAGCACCTATAGAAATATGTTTTGTTTTTTTATCCGCTGTACATGTAGTGTGTTTCAGTTTCCAACATTTTTCTAAACATAAATCCAAAATCAAACAAAAAGTGCTTCAGGGGTAATTAATGTGTCTGTGGTCTTGGATAAGAGATTCATAAAGATAAATAATAGTGCTGTTTTTTTAAAATAATAGCCATGTTAATAAAGGCTTTTTCACTTACTTTTCGAATGCCTTGGATTTATGATTTATTTTTCTAAATATTTTCTTTTGTGTTCAACAGAGGAAGGAAAGGTAAAAGGTAAATAAATGACGACAGAACGTTTGTTTTTGGGTGTACTATCTCTTTAAAGCCTAAAGATGAGCACTACCTAGGAAATGGCAGCTGGAAAACATCACCTTTGTCCTAATGAGCAGAGATGAAGACGGTCACAAACATGTGAAAGGAGAAAATGACTTATGTGGATAAGAGAGCAGGATAGAAAAGAGAAAGAAAGAGTCAATTTTCACAAGGCAGAGGGAGGCTGTGGCCAGTTTAGGCCTGGTTTTGGAAACACTATAAAGACAAAGAGCCGTGCAACCCTAAAAATGCCTGTCTGTGACACACACACACTAAAGATTTTACACACACTCATGCATTTAGCAGATGCTGGAATCTTGTGGAGGGTGCAAGTCTGAAGCATCTAAAGAGTGTTGGGGGTCATAAGGGCGAGAGCTCATTGCTGATCTCAAGCCATTTTCTCACATTTTAAAACCTTGAAGAGACATAAAGTTGAACGAAACCTCTGGATTCTGGAATGTGTTAAACGGCTGAACTTTGACTTGATCCGTCTTATGAGGCAAAGTGAGTCTGGCGGTGTCCATTGGCAAAACAACTGACCTGTCAAATGCCTTTGACAACCTGGAGTTGGGAGAGTTCATTTGGACCGGCTACACTGTAGTAATTTTTTATTTCATAACAAATATAAAATCACTGAACTGTTGAGCAACGAGCAGAAACAGACGAAATCTGCAGAGAGCTTTTTTAGACACTTTCTGCACTGAGTTTGGGAAAATGTTTTGGGGGGATTTATGTTTATTGGATTTAAATGTGATAAAATTCTTGTAACGCATAACACCCAGGGCCTACCATTTAGACACACCTGAGAAAATTTACCAGCCATAAATATATTGGCTGAAGTGACTTTTTGGCCATGAAACAAAATGTGCATTATATTTTAAAAAGTCTAATTAAAAGTGGTTTTAAAATAATACAAAAGTTGATGATGATGATGATGATGATTATTACTTTTATTATTATTGTGTTCAATAATAATCACTTTAATTTATAAAAACAATACTTGTGTTAAATAATAATAATAAAAAATTGTTTCAAGAGTTCCCACTTAGATATGCTTTAGCGTGAATAGCAGGTTTGGCATGCTGTCCCGGGAGAGAACCCTGAGCTCGAAGATAATTGAGCTCAAGGCTCCCGCCCAGTCAAGTAAGCATATAAAGGGGTTCGAGATCAGGTAGGTCTCGAGAGCTCCCCTTAGAAAAATGGAGGAAAAAGGAGGAGATGGGGTGGAAGGGGGGATTCTTCCGAAATGAAGATAGATCGGTAGAGGAAATCGGTTTATTTATTGTGAGTTTGAATCGATCTGATTGGATTAATACTGATTACCGATGAGTAACCAGTCATGCTCAATCATATCACGTGCTCCTCTCGAAATTAGTTTGTGAAACTTCACTTAAAATTGTAAATATTACAAACTGAAAAGCTTTTCATTTTATAAAAATATGAAATCATTATTATTATTATTTTTATTATTAAATCAAAGACTAAACATTAAATGAATAAAGAAATATCAACAAGATACTAGTGAAGTGCAGTGTTTAATAACGATCATTTAATTTTTGACAATTTTTATTTTTATTATTGTTGTGTTTAATAATAATCATTTTAATTTATAAAAACAATACTTGTGTTAAATAATAATAATTGTTTATTTAAAATTAAATATAACAAATTAAAAAGTTTTATTTAATAAAATATATTAAAACATTAATGTTATTATTATTTGTATTATTAATATTATTATTAAATACATTTAAATGATTATTATGAAACACAACAGACTTCAATAGTATAATTATGAATAATAATAATTATTATGAATAATAATAATAATAATAAATGTTTATTTAAAAATTAAATATAACAAATTAAAAGTTTTATTTAATAAAATATTAAAACATTATTATTGTTATTATTATTATTATTATATTTATCATTATTATTATTAAATACCTTTAAATTATTATTATGAAACACTACAGACTTCAATAGTATAATTGTGAATAATAATAATAATAATGCATGGTGGCTGAGTGGTTAGCACTGTCGCCTCACAGCAAGAAGGTTGCTGGTTTGAGTCCTGGCTGAGCCAGTGGCATTTCTGTGTGGAGTTTGCATGTTCTCCCTGTGTTCGCGTGGGTTTCCTCTGGGTGCTCCGGTTTGTTGGCGTTTCATTCCACTGTGGCAACCTCTAAAATAGAGACTAAGGTGAAGGAAAATTAATGAATAACAATAATAACTTGAGAGGTTGGTATAATTTATTACAGCTTTAACCTCTTTAAAATATTCATTCATTCATTCATTTTCTTTTCGGCTTAGTCCCTTTATTAATCTGGGGTCGCCACAGCGGAATGAACCGCCAACTTATCCAGCATATGTTTTACGCAGCGGATGCCCTTCCAGCTGCAACCCATCACTGGGAAACATCCATACACACTCATTTACACACATACACTACGGACAATTTAGCCTACCCAATTCACCTATACCACATGTTTTTGGACTTGTGGGGGAAACCGGAGCACCCGGAGGAAACCCACGCGAACACGGGGAGAACATGCAAACTCCACACAGAAACGCCAACTGACCCAGCCGAGGCTCGAACCAGCGACCTTCTTGCTGTGAGGCGAACGTGCTACCCACTGCGCCACTGTGACGCCCTCTTTAAAATATTGTTAAATGTTATATCAAAATAATACTACATAATTTAGATGCAGGGTACTTGACTGTTAAACAAAGCAATATTTTTTTTTCATCTCAGCAGTCAAATGACAGTAAACTGTACGTCCTTCACTCATGCTCTCATTTGTGGTTCAAGGTTGCCCCGACCCCGTTCTGCTCATTCCTCTACAGTCCCACACAAAGTCAGGTTGTCTACAACTGTTCACAGCTGTTCTGAATCGGTTACAAAGCGAATTTCAATCCAAAGCCAAGCACACCAATTCCCCCAACAACAACCTGGAGTTAAGTGCTTCGCTAAAGGGCACGACAGTGATCGGGGTTCAGAGGTCTGCCCTAGCTGGAATTCAACCCGCCACTTCGGCATCACCAGCCCAGAAGCTACTAACCTCTGCCATGCTGGAGCTGCTCTCATTGGAAAGACACTAAAAGATTTCACAGTGTTTCCTCATCCATGTGAGAGAGAGAAAGACACGCTACACAATAAATGACCTGGTACGTGTTTGTGTGTAGTATAGTACGACTGTGCGAGTGTTTATGTATGTCGGAAAGCTGCTCACGCTGAGGTAAATGAAGTGTGAAGACTTTTCCTCCCCAGATATTCGTGTCTGTCTCTATGAGATTTGATTACTCAGCTGCAATAGTTAAAAACACACACAAACAGGAAGTGTGCTTCACTTGTGGTGTCGGGGTGGATCTGTGGAGTCCAGGATACATGCGTGTTGTATTTTTTTTTGTATCCAGACCTCACACATGCACGCAGGACACCCTCTGAGTTCTTCCACTTCTTTTTAAAAACGCTCTGTTTAGTCCGATGGTCCATTGCTTTAAAACTGAGCTGGACTTTAAGAGCCCATTATCTCCAGAAAGACAGGAAGCATTTCTACTGGAAACCCCCTGAAAAAAAAAAAATGAAGTCAAAACATTTACTCACTCAGAGACTAACGTGTCCGTTCCACTCCCAAATTTCTCTCAACTTCAGGAATTTTGCATTTACACAACGGCAATATATCTTTAAGAAATTAAAACATTTATTCTGCCGGGTCAATCTCCAGCTGTTGGAACTGTTTAAGAAATTTGCGCAGGGGATCAGAATGAACTCTTTAGTGCTGGCAAGTACTTCGTATATACAGTAATAATGAATATTGATTCAATGTTTTCTCTTCCAGTTTTCTGCAGAAAATGTTGTATTTTACAGCCGTTAGCTGCTGTGTGCTAAAGGCTTTTTTCACACCGCGCTCAACCGCGGGTAAAGAAAGCTTTTACATTGGTTCAGATTTGTTCCAGGTTGACTTTATTTTATTTTTTTAAGTAAAGTCAACTAATTGCTTTTTACTGTAGTACTATACATTTTAATGAGTATTTCAAAGTTCCATCAGGATGGCTTGCTATTTCCAGAAGAAATTCAAAGTGCAAATTTGTGCACTCTCTAACAAGTAATATTTCCATTGCATGTTGGACTAGGATTCAATTACAGCTATAAATGGGGAAATAGGTAATAGGTATAGATAGGGTCTGAATGATAAATAATTAATATCTAGCTTCTTGAAAAAGAACATTTACTTAATGTTATCCACATTATTTTTAAATTTATAACAACATTTTGGATGTTTATAAATATACATCTGGTCATTAACTTTTGAATGCAGGCAGATTCATTACCAAGCACTGCAAGTAATTTTACTGTACTTGCTACTTTAAATGCATGAGCTCTTTATATTCGAATGGATTCTGGCTGAATGCCTGTTTTTTGGAAAAGCTGGAAAACAAATTGTTCCAAAAGTGATCCAAACAATGTACATTATTACTAGACTGTGGTCTGAACTGAGTGATTTTGAAAACTACATCTTTATTATTACTATAGTAATCTTCCTGTGTGTGAAAAAGGCCTTTAGTTTAAAATTCAAAACCTTAGAGTAAAAACAGGAAAACTAACTGAAAACATTGTCTATTATGTATAATTTCTTGTGCATTGAAATATTATGCTGTTTAAATAAATAAATTACACTCTAACTCTTGCTTTCAATCTGAATATCAGCTATTCTGTTTGTGCTCTATTTCTCAAATACAGATTCCCCTAGGTCTGTTTCTCTTGAGACACGTTTCTATATTTGCAATGTTTAGAAATATGCACACTATGTTAAACTGTCGCACTATGCACCTTGCATAAATCGGTTAGAAAGCATCTGAAAATAACATTCACACAAAATAACTTGAACCAGCACAGCATTTTAATCTAAGACGTACGGTAATAACCCAGCAAATATGGAAACCATTTTTAATAAATGAAGTTATAGCCTGTTTTTCGAGGGAAGTACATGCATGACTTTATAGACTGGACCATGAGAGAGTCAACATGTCAACTGTAAACCCTCAGAAACCTATTATGATACAGATCAATGTACTGAGACAGAGAGGAAGAGGAAGAGAGAGAGAGAGCAGGAGAGAAACAAATAGGACAGTTTGTTGCATTTTGTAGGTGAGACAAACACTATGGGGACACAAGATAAAATATGGAGTCAGCAAAACACACACACACACACACACACACACACACACACACACACACACACACACACACACACACACACACACACACACACACACACACACACACACACACACACACACACACACACACACACACACACACACACACACACACACACACACACACACACACACACACACACACACA
>CAIGQV010016645.1:4498897-4513606 GCA_903798115.1 Danio jaintianensis
GTTCTAAGCAAAGTGTTCATTTCGCGTCAGCAAATTAAACATGCCACACTTCTCAAATTAAACCAATAGTGTGCTGGAGACTGCATCGATAAATGAGACCATGTTCAACATTCTTCAACTATTTATAAGGCTTTTCTTAGTGTAAGAGCTTCATTATTCTGGACTCTGGACCAGGTCCCTGACATACATACGCACAAACACAAGCACACACTCACATCTACAGCTATCTTTATGGGGACATCCCACAGATGTAATGATTTTTATACTGTACAGACTGTATATTCTCTCCCCCTTCTCCAACCCTAGCCCTAAACCATCACAGAAAACTATCTGCATTTTTTAAATACTTTATTCTGTGTCATTTTTAAATCATTTTCCTCACAGAGACAAAGAAAATGTCCCCACAAGGTCAAAGTTTACTGGTATACTGTACAGTATATGGAGACATTTGGTCCCCACAAAGTGAGAAATACAAGCCACACACACACACGCACACTTGTCTGGATAATAACACTGCTGACACACTGCTGTTTAACACAGGCCTAAGGTCTGGGATCCTGCAATTGACAGTGAACTCATGATTAGTAATTATTTGCAGTCTGAGTTGAGCTCTGCAGTCTGCAGACTATCTACTGTATTAACTCATGTATGTGTAATAATATTAGGCCTTCGGTTTTGTTCACCTGCAGAGCAGAAGCAGTATCTTGAACACCTTCAGTGTGGTTGCAGAGATGTGGATCTTAAATAAAAATAGATAAATACTGTACTTGCTAATTTAAATGCATGAGCTCTTTATATTCGAATGGATTCTGGCTGAATCTCAGTGTTTTTTGGAAAAGCTGGAAAACAAATTGTTCCAAAAGTGATCCAAACAATGTACATTATTACTAGACTGTGGTCTGAACTGAATGATTTTGAAAACTATATCTTTATTATTACTATAGTAATCTTCCTGTGTGTGAAAAAGGCCTTTAGTTTAAAATTCAAAACCTTAGAGTAAAAACAGGAAAGCTAACTGAAAACATTGTCTATTATGTATAATTTCTTGTGCATTGAAATATTATGCTGTTTAAATAAATAAATTACACTAACTCTTGCTTTCAGTCTGAATATCAGCTATTCTGTTTGTGCTCTATTCCTCAAATACAGATTCCCCTAGGTCTGTTTCTCTTGAGACACGTTTCTATATTTGCAATGTTTAGAAATATGCACTGGTTTTTCAGAAATATGATATGAGCTTATCTTTGGTAAACAATGGTAAAGTGATTATTATTAAATATTATTCATTCATTTTCTTTTTGGCTTAGTCCCTTTATTCATCAGGGGTCGCCACAGCGGAATGAACCGCCAACTTATCCAGCATATGTTTTACACAGCAGATGCCCTTCCAGCCGCAACCCATCCTGGGAAACATCCATACACACTCATTCACTACGGACAATTTAGCTTACTCAATTCACCTGTACCGCATATTTGGACTGTGGGGAAAACCGGAGCACCCGGAGGAAACCCACACCAACACGGAGAGAACATGCAAACTCCACACAGAAATGCCAACTGACCCAGCCGAGGCTCGAACCAGTGACTTTCTTGGTGTGAGGCGAACATGCTACCCACTGCGACCTATTAAATCCCTATTAAATATTATGCTTGCAGCTAATTTAATTAGATTGTGTTTATTCAAATTAGAATTTTCAAGACATTTTTAGTTTAACTAAGTAATATGCTGCATTAAACAAACAAACAAAAAAAAACCTCACTAAGTTCTTTTAGAATTTCTAGTTTTTGGTTGGCCAATCATTTCCATTGTACTTGTATTATTTCAGGTTCTCAGGGAGAAATAAACTCAAACAATTTTGAAACAACATGACCATGTGTTTATACTGACTAAATACTAATCTTTGGCAAATGTATAGCTTTAATTGGATGCAAATCTGCAGAAAACTGAGATGATTAAGACTAGCATGATTAAATTGGAAAAAAAAAATACTTTCAATGTGTAGCATTATATTTGACCTGCGCAAGTTGGATCTTATTACTACACACTTTTTACGTTGAGAATTTGTATACAGTAGCCAAAAAGAGGTGTTTAGATTCAGAAAACACCAGCTGAAAATATTCTGCGTGAAGATGTGTGTGCGTGCGTGCGTGTGTTTGTGTACTCACTGAATTATTTTATAATAAACAATGAAGTCCTGAAACAACTTCAGTGATTATAACAGGAGTGTTTGCATAACATGAACTAGCGTAACATCGACAGCATGTTTTACCTGTGTAGCTAGTTTTTGACGTCATATTTCTCAACACAATAAAGCAGCACTCTGGAAGTTTTCAACCTTAATATAATGTCTCTAAATTTATCAGTGGTAGAATAACTTTTAGATGAATTCTGCTACTGCAGCTACCAGATCTGACTTCTGTCGCCTGAAATTATGCTTGCAATTTTGGGCGAGTGACCTGGTACACACAGCTCCAGACATCCCCTGCCAGCAGAACCATGGACATATAAAGAAATGCCCGAGTAACAACACAATCTGCTTTTGTAATGAAGCCATATGTGTTTAGGTAATGCAAAGTTAAATCTGTAGCCTAGAGCTACAGTATATATCCAGAATAGTGAAGACATTTTTGACATTGGCTTTAATTTTTTTTAACCAATGTTTTTAACCATTTGTATGTCTGTTTCGACACACAAGATCTAAAAATGAATTATCCAGTGTATTTGTCTACACGTCTGACCTATTATTCAATTAAAGAGTCTCTGTTTCTTTACAGCTTAGTAAACATGCAATAATGTCAAAACTATACGAACATTATGGCTGTATGATTGTGCTGACAACTTTTTTTTTTTCAATGATAAAAAAACACACACTTTCCAAACAATGCTATAGTGTTTTTGCAATACTGGAATTTCGAAATTTGATATGATACCTTGAAAAATATCAATATTCTATACCATTTTTAATACTGTGGGGAAACCACGCAACCACGGTCAGTAAAAATGGTTTTCGATAGACAATGCTATTGTCCATCTCCACTGACTGACAGACAATGTTGATTGTGATTCCCCCACCAGCCTGCTCTCCACAAACTCATTCATACATAGCCAAACAAATTATTTTTCACCTCGACCCCAAGCTCCCGATGTCATCGTCCTTATTGATCAATATTGCCCAACCCTAGTGAAAACATAAGAATTTTTTTATTTGTACTTTTACCAATTAAGTACAAGTTAAATTTTAAGAGAACAAAAAATAAACAAATCACATACTCTTGACTTCATTGCATTTTACAAAAAATCTCCCAACTTTTTTCGAAACTGAGATTGAACAATACAAGATATATGCAAAAATACAAGATCAAACAGTTTTGTAAAACATGCACTAATGTCTGCCACAATGGTCTACATAGAATTTCAGTGAGGAATAACATGATATGTGCAATTTCAAGCTTAATCCAGCTAGCCAACAGGCCACAAGTTAATTTGCTCAAGTGGTACTTCAGGGATTACAGGGTCCATGAAAGAGTAATTTGATTCACAGATGACGTTTAGCTCAAGATAAATGCAATTAATCAGCCTATTAAACACAGTTAGCCCAATGCTAATACGGTTTAGGCCAAGACTAGGTTAACTCTCCGCCCAGGAAACTTCCAAACTTGAATGGAGCCTTGGAGCCAGTTGGTGTATTAGCATGACAGGGGATTAACATGACGACATGTGAGCTGGCACGCTAATGCTGTAGTGACAGGCTATGGTCAGTTAGCATTAGCTAGCGTTAATGATACCTCACGGATGTGTGAAATGCAATTATATCCCAACCGCATCATTTGCAGTATAACTCCATATGGTACGAAACACGTGTGTGTGTGCATGTGTTTTGAGAAGGTCCATTTATGTTAAGTGCAGCAAGCATGTGTGTTTCATCTGGACTCTGAACTAGGACAAGCTCTGCCTGGTCCACGATCCATGATTGATTCATACCCCGAAGTGTTTGGGAGCCTGGTCAACAAACCATATGTCCTACACAAATGCAACAAATCCTAGCCCAAATTAAAGTAATTCTTGATCAAAAACACAAAGGCCATAAGTATTCTGGACAAAACAATCCTTCCCCCCTAATGAATCTTTTGGCAAAGAGGACCCGACCCAAAAAAAAGCTGGTCACAAGTAATCAAGGTCCACATTTGGATCCATTTGGATTGTGCATCATATTGTAGTAACACAAGCCTGGTCTGAATGAAGCTTCAGCTAAATGAATCCAGCCCTATAGTGAAAGCTGAATGGGAGGGAAAGCTGGTTTTCCCACCAGGATTTTAACCAGCAAAGACTTCCTGGATCCACCAGCATTATCACACTGCAAGACAACCACCTTTTAATGCACTTTATGAATGTACAATCACATTTAACCACAAAAATATTTAACCATTGACTATCAAAGTATTTGTTTTTCCAGTTTACAGTCAATGCTTATGGGTTTTCAGCTTTCCTTAAAATATCTTATTTAGTAAACAACAGAAGAAAGAAACTCATATAGGTTTGGAACCACTTGAGGGTAAGTAAATAGTGATCACGTTTTCATTTTGTGGGTGAACTAACCTTTTAATACATAACCTTCTAATATTCTCAGGCATATTTAGAACAAGGACCATTTGATGAAATATTAAAAGACTCAAAACACAAATTAATTAGCATTTAAATTTTTTTTAACTTCACCGCTTTCATATAAACCATTAGAGTATACTCATTTGTCACCCAGATGTTTTCATAATTTAGCAAAAATACTTTAAAATGTAATACATTTAGCATGAACACATATTTAATTATGCAGTTTTATAAACGCAGGTTAGAATACAGATTTAACTTTTTGGCAAAATATATCTGTTATGGACAAAGGCAATGGCTTGTTACACTGAATAATGCTTTGAAAATACAACAATGAATTCAGTAGTATTCAGCAGATTATTAAATTAGTGATTTAGATTAATAACCAATTAATAAAGCAGTTTTATTTACAATAAATGGCCAATATATTTGAACATTATATATATTAATTCTAATGGTTGAAAAAATAATATATATAAATGACCATTCCACAATATTTTGAAATATATGCTGCATATTTATACATGACATTTTCATATCTGTGAAATAAAAAATGAACTTCTGTGATTTGCATATATTGCCATTTTGCATATGTTGGCATATATCAGGATTCTATATGGGAATACTCTGTTTGCCAACAATAATGACATTATCATGGGTATTTCGGGTGGGAAATCCCCTCAGTGGTCTCTTAAAAACTTGTGACATGGGGAGGGGGGACTCTTTGTCCAGAAAGAGCAGAAACCTATTAGGCTGAGAAATGCAATGCAATGCAATCCTCAAAATATTTCTTGTCTCCGTGCTAAGTGCTGCTCCAGCTACTGGGTTTGGGATACACTATACTGGCATATACATATTTGTCAGTGCTTAACATTTCTCATTTATCTAAAATATAAATAAGATGCTCAGATTACCTATACAGTGATAATGTAATTCAGTGTAATGGGTGACTCTGTGGTGAAACAGAGAATTGGCTTTACGCTAAATGACAAAAACAACACCCTGACCAAACTTCTACTTTCTTACTGATTTAGTAAGCTATCAACAGTACACCTATATTGAACAATGAGCTTGGCCAATAACGTTAATCTCAATTATTCTCAACAGCTATTTGTCAAACAAAGGTGTTTGTTACCTTTTTGGTGGTGTAAAATAAAATATTTGACATTTTGAAGTTATTTTTCTACATTTTGAAGAATTAAGCAAATATTTATATTGCTTTTGATATTTTTGTATATATATATAAAATATGTATATTTATTTGTATATTTCATTTGATGCAAACACCAGAATGGGTTATATAATGCAACATAAAATGCTGAAATGTATTGATATATTCTTAATTAACACTACCCTTGATGAATACTGTAAAATATATATTTTACATTGTTGATTTATAACAATGTAACACATTGGATAATACTACAAAAGAAAAGAAAAATTACATGGAAAAAAAAATGAAATGCTTCACAGTTAATGCCTGAATGGCCTATAAAACTAATAGTGAATTCTGAACAAACACGTGCCCTCTGTGTCTTTTTCACTGAAAAACAGGGTCTCTGTCTGCAGGAGTGTTTTTGGGGCGACCGCAGCCTGTTGAAAGCAGCTGGTGGTTAGGCTACCCTTGGCACTCAGCCCGAACCGCATTGAATAACACATATACATACATTCACACACACATACACACTCTGCATTCCATCACTGATCATCTCTGCACACACAAGCAAAATATCCTCCAGACAGACTCGGCAGAGCCTTAACCCAGCACCTGGCCTATGCTGTGTGTGTGTGTGTCTGTGTGTGTTACAGTGTGGCCATTTGCAGAGAACATAAATCTGAACATGTTTGATATTTCAAAAGTCTGCAGCTATGTTTCCATGCACATTTATGAATTAAAATATCAAAGAATGATTAAAATATCACAGTTTCTATCCCACGTGTTCAAGAGAGAGTAAAGAAAATAACAATTGTCACTTCCTGAGAAACTATAGCATGATGAATATAAAACAATATAGTTTCTGCAAGCTGAGAAACCACTTTAGCTATATTTTCCTCCATAGTAAAAAGTTGCACCTCAAAGAGACAGACGACACAATAACTAACTCTGTCATGTTATCTTGAGTTTGGAGGCGCTGCCTGATGTTTGTGAAAATGAATGTGTAAAAAAGTTGTCAGAGGTAACTATACAAAGTCTTTTGAAGATGGATTTTCGGAGAGATGTTTGCAAAATTATTAAATCGTGATTTAAGATGTATGAGATAGTTTCATTTGTAAATCTAGACTTTTTTGATGCAGATGCAAATGTCAATAAAAGTCACTTTGTCAAACTGTAGAGTTCAATTTTCAACATCAAAAGTCTGCAGAGCAGAACGGAAAAACACAAAATACAGAAACTGTTAATTAACAGATACTTTTTACAGTGTAGTTACTGTCAAATTACAGTCTTGAATTTGGTCTCTGTTGTGAAGTTTGAGCTAAAATGAAAAAGAACTGGTCTGGTCCAGCAGACAACAAAACCATACCGAATGATCATTTATATAAAGCTTTTTTAACTGATTTTCGAGCATCTTGATGACTTCAAGGGTTATTTGGAAATTATGTTATTAATTACGCACCCTCATGTAGTTCCAAACCCCCAAGACATTCATTCGTCTTCAGAGCACAAATTAAGAAATTTTAGGTGAAATCAACAGTCAAGACAGTCAAAAAAAACTTCCTCTAAACAGACCTGAACAGTCTTCAATGCTTCAATCAGAATATTATCAAGCTGTGAGAATACTTTTGTGTCCACATAAAACAAAAATAACCACTTTTGAACGAGTCCAACCGTTGCCGTCTATGGAGGATGAGTGAGCTCTCAGATTTCACCCAAAATATCTTAATTTGCGTTCCCAAGATGAATGAAGGTCTCAGGGCTTTGGAACAACATGAAGGGGAGTAATTTATAACAGAATTTTCATTTTTGGGTGAAATAACCCTTTAAAACATTTAAAAAAGTTTGTAGGGTGCTTTTTTTCTCTCCTCCTCTCTTCCCAGCACCTCCAGCCCATCAGGATCACTCCATCAGCAAGCCACTTACAGCTCATTTTCCATCCATCCAAGACTATTTTTCTTCCCCTCCCTCTATTTATGTCTTTCATCCCTCAAAACCATCTCTCCCTCACTGGCTTTCTATTAGGTTCTATCTTGTTCTGATAGCGCTCTATTCTTCCACTTTTTCCATCCTTTCTGTCTCTTACTCTCATTACATTGCCAGTAGCCGAAGATGATGTTTGCAGGCTTGTGATCTTGACCCTAATATGCTAAATGTCTGTGCCTGCGGGGTCTGTCTCGTATCTCCCTTTTTTGCTTTTGGAGAGAAGGCAGAATCCAGATCTCGTCTAAAGCACATATCCAGATTACAAACGCACAATGTTCCATTTAAGCCAGAGAGGTTAGCACGTCAGAGGATCCTTCGAGATAAAAGATGCAGACAAGAAAAAATAAAAAGTCGCTATGGACACAAAGCCATATTTGGTCACTTTATGCAGCACTTCCGTTTTTTTTAACATCAGTATGCTTTTAAGATTATTGAGTCCGAAATGACTATGCAAAATCGCTGAACAGATGCCAACATAAATATTTCATAGCAACAGCTAAGTGTGATACTTATTTTAATGAGTCTGTGTGACATTTGCTACTCCTTTCTGTAGATTAGATGTTAAAGATTTTGTTTAATAGTTAATTATTATACATAAACTGAAATATGAGAATTTGCACTTAATTTTAAATGTTATATAAATGTAAAATTTCAAACCCCATGCAGGCCACGGGTAAAGGATTTAAATTGGTTTTCTTTTTTTCTGCAAATTTTTTTGTACAAATAGAACAATTATATTTAACATGGGGGATCCTTCATTTCAGAGGTTTCTTCATTTCATGATTCCTAAATATAATAAATAAAAGTAATAAATCTAAACCATATAAGAATTAATTAAATTAATTTATTTTAAAAATACACCTGATGAAGCAAGAAAATTTTCACATTCAAAGTTTTTTTCTTTTAGTTTATCTGGAATAAAAGCAGTTTTCATTTTTTTTATTTTGAGTTTTATTAGGTCAATATTATTAGCCCCCTTGATAATATTTTTTCCAATACAGAACTACAGAACAAACTACTGTTGTTCACTGACTTCCCTAATTAACCTAACTTAGTTAACCTAAATGCTAACTTAACCTAACTTAATTAACCTAGCTTAGTTAAGTTAAGCCTTTAATTTCCACCTTAAGCTTTAAACTAGTATCTTACAAAATAGAAACTAAATATTATGTACTGTCATCATGGGAAAGACAAAAGAAACTAGTTATTTGAAATTAGAAAATGATGTTGAAAAAAAAAAAATCTCTCCATTAAACAGCACTATATATAAAATAATTATTAGAAATAATTAATAATTAGAAATATATAAATAATTTTTTTTACAAGGCTAATAATTTTGATGTCAATTGTATTTATGTATTTCATGACATAACATATAAAAAAAGTGTAGCATAGCCTAAAGTGCCTTTTTTTCTCTTTTCTTTGGTCCAGCTTGTGTCCCATTCAGAACACACACAGCCAACAATAATCAGTTTGGTAACAAGCACTAATTGAGCACTTCAAACATTTGTTGTGGTTGTTTAGATCCATGTGTAGCAGTTTGACATACAAAACACTGCAATGAGCAGCAGCGATACACAAGAGACATGTAAATTCTGAGCTTTCCTACAGCATTACTTTAGAGAACTATATATGCTTTGAAACACTGACAATGTGTCATTGTTAAGTTCCCTGTTTGATCCGCGCAAAACAACTCCGAAGCACGCTGATTTACAACACTTCAGCCTTCAGATCGCGCCATCCAACTCTATTTCAGAAAGCCGGCATGTTCTCACATTGTACCACACACCCCCTCATCTCTAAAACCGTGAGCTTGTAAAAATCAATAACATGGAAAAAACATGCTCAGAAGAAGCCAGACAAGTCATAAAAGAAAGACATCTTACAGAATGAAAAACAAACACAAACAGCTGCTCAGCTAGCATATGCTCGTAAATATCACACGCTGGACAAGGAGAAAGAAGAAAAAAAAAAGAGGGGAAGGAAAGGCTTTATCCGAGCTATGACATCCAAAGGAAAAAAAAAAGTTATCAAGCACTTGTTAAATACAAATCAGACATTCAATATCCTGGTATTTTCACTGTACTCTCTTTCTTTTCTCTCTCTCTCGAACACAAACACACACACACAAAGTTGGCTACGATCCAGACACACTATTACGGGAAATGCGAAGAGGAAACGGAGATCAATAGGCTAATCAATGAGACAGTGTGACAGACAAAGGGGTTGTGTGTGTAAGCGCGCCAGTGGAACACTAGAAGGGAGATTTAGAGGTGAAACCAACAAGCTTGTTAAAGTTGTGTAGCTTTTAAAGGAACAAGCCGTAATAACAATCAAAACAAAGCTAAATAGAACATTTAATTAAAATGCTACATCTCCCTAGTGTCAGTGAGAAAGAGCTAGCATTTAGCACCAGTTTGCTTGTTTACGAATTGATATTCAGGGAAACGGTGCTCTGAAGTGATACTGGTTAATTATCATCCTTATTTTTTTAAAACAGCACATTTTTTAGTCTGCACAACCATCCTAACTCTGGAATGTCACAGTAATGAATGTGGATTAAAAAAGAGGACTGCTTGTTTTTTTTTTTTAAGTACGAGGGTACAACACAACACTTTTTGGGGCTTTTTGAGTTTTTCAACTCCACAAGGGGTTCAGTTTAATCCCACAATTGTCAAGTACAAATATTTGTTTCATAATCTAAATGTATGTATTTCCCCATAACGACCCCAAAAAGAACCAAAATGTGAAAGCATGCAGTGAGGGATCTGAGGGCCCAACGCTATCTCAACGCAATTTATTTCTTTTTGATTTAGTAGCTAATTTGTATGAATTTGTACAATCACATTCGTACAATTTAGTATGATTTGCTCATCCCCAACAGATAGATTTAAGGGTGGGGTTTGGTGCACCAAACTTCTTAATATTCTTAATAAACTAAAATTAGCAACTTTTTCACCTAATAAATACTTAAACAATTACACATTAAATAATTTTTGAGATTGACAATGAACACACTGTAACCAAGGCCTCGTGCTTTTGACTGTCCTGATCACAACAAACAGCACAGTTTAAAACAATGCAAGCAAACAGATGAAGAAACACACTGACACATTCAGAAAAAGAAATTACATTAATAATGTCATAGAATAGCATACAGTAGCTTTAACATCAGCAGGGCACATTGTAATACAGAGTCACAGCATTTGAATTAGTGGGTTCTACTAGTTAGCGAAGCATTAAAGAACTGTCTCAAATACTAAATAACTGATGGAGATTAAAGTAATAGCAGATTTGTCTCATTTTAAACAAACGAAAAATTTACCTCAGCTAGAAATGTACTTTTTCTCTGGTTAAATGTTGAGCGATATGTTCAAAAGAGCATTCTGTAATATAGCAACTAGTAAACTAGTAATCTTTTTTCATGCTAGTATGTGTGGAAATACTTAAACCACTTGAGTTAGAGATAACCCTGCTTAACTCTACATGACATTTTAAACTGACCATTATACCGGTCTATCTCCAATGGCGTATATGTCAGGTAAATGAGTAACTGCTATAAACAATAAGACTTAATAAACTGTCAATAAACTGGTCACTAATCTGCAAACTTATTTTAAACAATGGTACACTCTTGATGGTTCTTCCATGGCACTTCTCAAAAGAATCGCATTTTTTCATACCATGAAGAACAATGTCATAATCTTAACAACTTTTTTTTATATTACAAATGCCTTTTTGTGGAATGTAAAGGTTCCATGGATGTTAAAGTTGCCAATATTATTATTAATAATAAAAAGAACGTTATTTTTAAGACTGAGTATGGGTGTGTGGATCAGGTAATTCCAAGCAGCTTCCATGTTGTATTGTTGTGAGGAGAGACAATGACGCACAGGCTAAACATAGAGCTCAGGTGTGCACACTGTCTGCCCTACCTGTCAGCGGTTACCATGGAAACACCTGGAGATGAATCACCTCACTTCCTGAGCTGAACGAGGTCACTATTTAGCCACTTCTGAGAGGACGTTAATGGGACAACCTCTGCTCCCTCTGGTGCTGTATGTTCCCCAGTCCACCTCAGATCTGATGACGCAGCACTTCTCCTTCAATATGAGCAAACTGCACTTTCTACAGGAAATACTAGACACAGAGAAGTCAAAAACCAAAAACGGCAAGTCAGAGTTGTTTATGTCTGCGTAATACAATCACTTTTTTTTTTTTCAGAAGTCTCTTACTTGCCCCTTGTAATAGACAGAAGAGACAGGTGTGATCTCAGGAGCATATTATATTCCTTTATGTAGTACTAACCTTGAAAAAAGATATATTTACAAAAAATAATTACATCAAGTATAGGTATACATAAATATACAAAAACAGATGATTAAACTAGGGCTGCACAATTTATCGTTTCAGCATCGATATCACAATGTGTGTGTCTGCATTAGTCACATCGCAGGATATGCAATGTTAAGTTGGGATTATAGTCGATCAACAATTGAGAATAAATGAGATTCATGGAGTTACTGCAATGTATAACAATAACAGAGTGAAACTTTATCATTTGAATGTGTTATAAAGGCATTTCAAGAAAGTGTAAAGCATTCGGGCACAATAACGTAAAACATTTGGGTAACACTTTATTTTGATGGTCCCTTTTGCACATTTTGTTGACTAAAAGTTGCATTGCAACTACATGCCAATTACTTCTCATTTGAGTATTAGAAGACTGTCTGCTTAATATCTGCTGATACTGCTCCTTCAACAGACATTTAACTGACTATAAGAAACTTTGCAAGTGCATGTCAACTTACACTAACCCTAACCTTAACCCCAACCTAACAGTCTACTTATAATCTATTGAGAATTAGTTGGCAAGATGCAATGTAACTTAAATTCAACAAAATGCGTTAAAGGGACATTCAAAATAAAGTGATACCAACATTTGTAACTTTAATGAATAGAAATTTAAATGATTTATTAATACAATGAAGACTATACATCACATTATTACATTTCTGTATCTGAATACTGTTTGACTCTCCGGAAAACTAAAAAGAACTGTTTATTTTATTTTTTTCTTTGCTCTATTGTAATTAATCTTGCAATTTTATTTTTTATACATGATTCACACCCTTACAAAATCAACCCAACCAATGTAAATTAATTTATTTTTTTCTCACAAATAGAGCTATTCAAGACATCTGGTGAAATTGTATTCATATCCAATATATATCGCAGCAAAAATATCGCAATGTAAGATTTTTCCAATAACGTGCAGGCCTAGATAAAATTTTAATGAATAAAACTGTAAATATAAAAATATATATATAGTATATAAAATTAAAGTCAACATTATTAGCCGTCTTAATTATTTAAGTTCTGTTTAAGGGAGAGAAGATTTCAACACATTTCTAAACATAATAGTTTTAATAACTAATTTATGATGACTGATTTTTTTTTACCTTTGCCATGATGACAGTACATAATATTTTACTAAATGTTTATGCATTCAACTGTAATTCTATTATTCATTTGTTATTTACAATTGATGAATTGTTATTATTAGAAGCAGTAATTTATGAACATGTAATTTGACATGCTTTTAAAAGGATGTTAAAGGCGACTAGTTCATAGAAGCACTGAACAAACAGAAAGGATCATTAAATGAATCATTAAACAAATCAGTGAACAAATCAGACCAAGCTTTTTTGGGGGTAGAAAGAATTCAAAATATTTGGCCGACTGTGAAGTGTGTGTTTGTGTCTCCACATGTTTCTATCAGTACGTGTCACTTATTTGACAGAGTTTTCTCTGGTTTCGGCGTGTCTGTGCGCCACATGGAGACTCCTGTTTGTGCTGATGTTGTGTGTGTCTTCAGGGTGCGTGGATCTGCTGGCACTGAAACTGCTCGCAGTGAATGAATGCCAATGTGGACATGTAGTCATTACCCTCTCCTGGCCTGGCAATGATGTGGTTAGTGTAGCGTAGCCTATAGCCTTGAGCCTGGCCATCAGAGCACCTGCACAGCCCAGCATGTGTGTTACTGCCTGCCGCTTGAGCAGAACGTGAAGCTTTCCTAATGCTCTTCTCTATCCTTCAGCTTGACACTGCATCATTACACCTTTACCAAAGAGTGCCTCGACTGTGACGCTCTCATAAAAACATGATACTGCATGTATGATAGTCATTATGCTCCTTGAATATTTGGCTGAATAGTCTTCAAATGGTATATACCGAGATTAATAAAAAAGGCATGATTTTGGTGTTGTATGTATAATGGAAAATGTAAATATGGCAACAGAACACTCATTAACGTGCTTTATAGTTCATATTAAGAAGCCATAAGAGACAACTGCCTCTTTTTTATATTATTAATAAATGTCAGTTTATTTTGTTTGCTTGTCACATATATGAAGACTAGACATTTTCAAGTGCTGCCAGTAATTCTTCTAAAATTAATCAAAACATTAAGAGTTTATTTGCAAAAACAGACAACTAAGTTTTAATAATTGTCAGAAATCATGGTTTTATGTTGTATATTGATAGATTACAATTACAAAAATATATATATATGAAACGTACAAAAAAATGTAGTTATTTAGAATAAAAAAAAATAATCTTTTTGTATTGTGTACTGTGTACTATTTCTGAAGTTAGTACTGAGTTACAGTATGTGTTTTTGCAAATGAACTCTTTACATGTATAATACATGATGTATATATAACTATACCTCACTGACTTGGCAGCTGCTGTAATAAATGTTTAATTTAAAGTCCTACGATGACTAAAACATAGAAAATACAGCCAGACTGAAATTTGAATAAACAAACAATGAAATGAATGGCACCAAATTATTAATAAATAAGACTAACAAATTAAAATAAAAACTAGAGCTGGGTAAAGATTAATCGCATACAAAATGTAAGTTTGTTTTGACATAATATATGTGTGTGTATTTTATATATAT
>CAIGQV010016645.1:4514006-4528847 GCA_903798115.1 Danio jaintianensis
CACACACACACACACACACATCTGACCTGTAGAGATAAGCCATGTGGTAAAGGTAAAATATTTTCTCTCTGAATGTTAAACAGTGGAGAGTTCCCCGGGAACATCATTTCCGAGTCGGCCAATCTCACAGCAGACGAGTAGACAGAGTTATCAGAACAGACGTCAACTCAATTTTCTTTCGCATCTCCAACATAAAACACGACCCCTTTCAAGGTTAACTTGCTGCGCTGTAATAAGTGTAACTGTGAACTCCATCTTACGGGGAAATCTTCGTTGACTGACTGAATATTTAGCCTCTGTGCGAGACAGCAGACCGATTCAATAAAGTGTGTCAAATATTTGAAGCTCGCATTTGACTTGCTGATGCGTTTGACAGACTAATGTCTGGGGAGCTGCCACTGGATATAAAACCCAAAGCAAAGGATTTAACAGATCTGAACGCGAATGAGTAAGCACGGAAAGAGAGAAGAAGTGCTGAGTCTGACTCTAGGCCAGTTCAAAAGTTTAAAATGCTGCCTCTCACAGGCTGTCGACCATGTGAAGCGATCACAGATCAGTATCAGTCTGTGTGTCTAAAATTTTATACTAGTATACTAGTAAGTAGGTGATACATTTGAACTTGCGTGATTTTAATGGTTACAGCTGCAATGTGTCGCGAAGCTTTAAAAACCTTTGTGGATCCTTTGTTTTGAATAAGAAGTTTGGAGCATCAAACTGCCAGTCAAGTGATTTCCGTAAATGAGGCTTTGGTTCAACAATAGTAGTTTAGAAATATATAAAAATGTCAACAGTTCAAAATTCATAGAGCAATCTCTATAAAACCACATGTGAGTTCACTAAGAGGTAAACCATAACTAACAAACCCTGATGAATATTAATTATGGTTTCATTATAGTGTTGTAACCTTTGTTTTTTGGCAGAGTAATTACCAATTGTTTAACCGTAGTTTTGCTACAAATACCATGGTTAAACTATGGTTAATGTAGCAAAACCATAGTTCATTTGTGGTGACCATGGTTCAACTTCTTTTTTTAATCAATAAAACTTTGGTTATTTTTTGTGTATGGGAATGTCTACAGTTTTGACTTTATCTCAGATGAGTTTTATAATTTTGTAGAGATTTGTAATGAGTGATTTATTATTAAAAGGAGTGGTAGTAAATAATGTCTTACTGGCCAGCCAAGCGTCCCATAAAACAAGACCTGTAATTTAATAAAGGAAGACACTGTATAGTGTTTGTATTTATTTGATTATTTGTTAATTGTATTTATTTGATTATTTGTTAATTGCACTTATTATACTTTCCATAAAACATCTGATATGGATTTGTAAAATCTGTTTTATGCATGTTTTAGAGCTTTTGTTGCATTACCACAGCTTTGACCAGCAGGCGTTACCAGCGTGTGGTCTTTTGGTCCTTTTAAGAAGCAAATGATTTAGCCAATTCAAAGCTTTGAAGAGTTTTTTCTCCCATCACTAACTGTTAAAAAGTCTGTTCTATATCAGGGGTGGTCATTTAAATTCCCTAGAAGTCTGGTCTCTATATTTCCTTTCTAGTGGAGATCTGGACAATAGTTTTTCTTACTTTTTTTTTGAATGGTTTGAAATTTCCATCAGGGCAGCAGTAATACAATACTTCGTGAAAGATTAAAAAAACTAACCCTAAAGAGTCAAAATAATCATCAAAGATGAGGATACTGGGCCCTGAGAACCAAACGAAGTATGTCTGAGAATTTTTCTATAAAAATTAAAATATTTTATCAGTTGAGTTCAATTGGATATGAATATTAAAAAGTAAGAACAGAAGTTTTATCAGGTCATTATTATTTTCACTTTTACATATGAAAAAAAAAAGCCAAGAAAAGATACAAAGTACTCAGGGATTTTCCTTAGAAGTCTGGCTTATTTTTATATTTTGCTTAAAATTATCAGTTCTATCTAAAACAATGTACATTATATAAAACATACATAAAAACAAACACCCACTTCACAACTTGAAAACAAGTTTTATTTAAAATAATGCTTTATGATATAATAATAGGGTGTCACGGTGGTGCAGTGGGTAGCATAATCGCCTCACAGCAAGAAGGTCGCTGGTTCGAGCCTCGGCTGGGTCAGTTGGCACTTCTGTGTGGAGTTTGCATGTTCTCCCCGTGTTCGCGTGGGTTTCCTCCGGATGCTCCAGTTTTCCCCCACAGTCCAAAGACGTGCAGTATAGGTGAATTGATTAAGCTAAATTGGCCGTAGAGTATGAGTGTGAATGCAAGAGTGTATGGGTGTTTCCCAGTGATGGGTTGCAGCTGGAAGGGCATCCTCTGCGTAAAACATATGCTGGATAAATTGGCGGTTCATTCCGCTGTGGCGACCCCAGATTAATAAAGGGACTAAGCCGAAAAGAAAATGAATGAATGAATGAATGAATGAATGAATGAATGAATATAATATTATTATATGATATAATTATTTATATAATAATGCTAAATGTAGTTGAAAAAGTCTTGTCAGAAATCAGGTTTATTTCTGCGTTTCAGCATGTTTTTGTACCACTCTCATCCTTAGAGAAGAGAACCAACACATGGATGTAAATATTAGATGATACAGCCTAAAAAAATCTTTACTCTAAGCGTCAATAGCCTTTGTGGGCAGTGTGTCAACATGCAGCACCTGAGTTTGAGGTTGCTTAACTCTCTAACCAACTTCGTTTCCTGACGCTATACTGTCCACAATCATAAAAATGCAAAAAATGCCAAAAACTATTTTTTGGGGGAAAAATACCATAAAAGACCCTGAACACGTATGGTGTGTACTGCTCCATTGTTATGCACTGCTCATTTTAATCTGCTAAAATTGTAATATGGTGTAAGTGTTGTCTCGGTCAACTATTTAAGGATGCCTGTTCTATAGGGGCTTTCACGCCGGTAATTACAGAAACTCAGTTATTAATGGAACTAGCCATCAGGCCCTATTCTATGAGAACTATAATTTCCACATGCGCCATTTTCCTGGTGACTATAAAGTGAAAACAGGCGTTTTGTTTTATATGGCATATGGTCTCTTTTGGACAATTTTTTTGCTATTTTTCTGGACTTTGAATGAGAAGGGACCTTTTCTGTCTGTCTATGGAGCATAAGGGAGCTCTCAGATTTCACCTAAAATATCTTAATTTGTGTTCCAAAGATAAACAAAGGGGTTTAGAATTAACATATTAATAACAATTTTCATTTTTGGGTGAACTAACACTTTAATCAACAAAAAGGTGATGCTTTAAAAATAATTGTAATATCTTGGTAAACATGATTTACGAGATGGAGATGGCATGAAAAGTTAATTATTTTGTTATTGAATGTGCGTGTATGAGAATTAATGGGACTAAAGTTGTCAAACGAACCTAAAACACACGTGAATGTTGTCATGCGGTAAATTGGGCCAATAGTGAAATAGCTGTGATGTCAGTGAGTTTTAAGACATACTGCTTTTTAAGTACTGTATATAATTTATAACATACTGTAGTGAAGAATTCAATGTTGGATGCAGCGAGTGACTTCTTTAGATTTTCAAATAAGAAACTTCCTTCTTCACACCACTAAAACTGGGGGAAAATGGCATAAAGCACTCAACGCGATGCAAATAATAACACTGTGGCTTTGACAGGAAATCTGAAATTGGGTTAGTTTACATGCTATCTCTGCAGTGCATTTGTGTCATAAACAGAGCGACCTGCCAAAAGTGCATTTTAGCGGGTGTGTTGACAGCATATACATATAATGCTTCCTCCAAACCAAATATTTACAGGCAACTTTTGCTATTTGGAAGCCTTGATGGACTCCGCTAGGGCAACATGACGTCTTGAACCTCCCCAGACACGAAACACATAGAGGACAAACACGCATTCGCATACTGACAGTACAACACCAGATGGTTTCAGATGCTGTTTGTCCTTCATTTGGCCTCTGCAAGAGTTTACTGACTCTAAAACTGTTCACAAATATTTAGAAAGGGTAGCTGGCTAAAAGGTCTCGTAAAGAAAAACTGCATATTTATAATAAAAAAATGTTCTATTAGTTTGCATAAGATCTGACCCTGCCCTTGTCGAGTCCCTCTCTATCAAGCGCTTGTTTAAATAAAGCTTGACAAATTGGAGAACAACAGATGCGCAGCACTGATAGCATAATGGAATCAGCCTATGACACAGAGGTTAAGACGAGCTGGTCTTATCTGATGTCGTATAAAGCCGGTATTGATTTGATGTAGGAACACCGAAGTGAGAAGCTGTTGGATCATTCAAGCAGGAGCAGGTGTAGTTTTTTTGGGGGAGGAAAAACAAAAAACAGAAAAACAAAAACAAATCGCAATAAGCCAGACCAGGAGCTTTTTATAATGCATGAGTGTCCAGTCTGGCAGTGTGGATTTCCAGATAGATTGTGAGACACAGATGTATGGAGAGATCAGAACAGAGGGTCAGACAAATGGAGGCATATAGCAAGCTGGCTAACAACCTCGTGTCTGTCTGTTTCAATGGGAATAGTGCCAGAAAAGACCACCATTACATATCATATCACATTTCATACGTAGGCGCTGACCTTTAACTACTTGCTATCTTATTTCTCTTCAGTGAGCCCAGCAAATCAGAGTTAGGCCTGAAACCAAAACATGTTTTAATATGATAAACATTTGTTGCCAATGGCCTAGATAAAAAAAACGTCTTAGAGTGAAATTTGGTATATATATGTGTATTATATTTTTATATATATATATATCGTATGTATTTATCGTAAACATATGATTGCTATTTTTTGTAAGTAAGTTCTGTACACCCAGTCAAGACTGCATTTATATGCTCAAAAATACAATAAAATAGAAATTCATTGTTGTAATTCAAATCTGAATTTTCAACATTATTACTACAGTCTTCAGTGTTACATTATCTTTTAGAATAGAAAAATCATTATTTTTTCATATACTGCTCTATTATGATCAAATATTGTTGGTACTCAAAAATTAACCACAGCTCTTCTTATAATCAATGTCATAGCTTCATATTTTTGTGAGACCAGTTTTCATGATTATATGATGAATTGAATGTTCAAAATAACAGCATTTAGTTTAAAAAGGTTTTTGCGAAATGATTGTCCTTACTGTCACTTTTGATCAATTTAGTATGCCTTTGCCAATATGAAATGTTTCTTTAGCAGCAAATCACCATTTTAAAATGATTTCTAAAAGTTCACGTGACACTGAAGACTTCTGCTGAAAATGTAGCTTTCTCATCACAGGAATAAATGTCATTTTTAAATAGAATTCCAACAGAAAACACACTATTTTAAACAGGAACAATATTTCACAAAATTACTTAATTATATAATTATTAATACATATTTGACCAATTTAATGCAGCCTTTGTAAGCAGAGGAGATTTATGTTTCCAACTTATGTTTCCAAACAACAGTTATGAGTAAGTACTTGTCACTAAGACTTAAATTTATGTAAACAACTTAAAATCTACAATAGTGTCTCTAGTATAGTTTAATTTGTAATATAAATTTGTAAAAAACTGAAAAATATATATTTTATATGAATTAAAAACACAAATCATCACATTTGCAATTGAAAATGATCCAGAGAGTAATTTGTGATGCGGTGGCAAACTGTGACCCGTGGCTCTGACGCTCCTGTGCACAGAACCCCAATGTTACCCATGACTCAGTTATTAATAATGACTTTTTAAAAATGACTTCACCAATTCCAGTGCATATAAATAACGTTTGAAAACTAAAGCCCACAGTGATTATTATTATTACGTATTTCTAGTTATTACAGCATGTTTAAGACAGATCAAACTGTGACCTGTCAAAAACACACACAGCATGAGAGAGACTCTGTGTGTCTGTGTGCATGTGTGTGTGCGTGTGTGTGTGTGTGTGCGTGAGTGTGCGTGTGTTCTGCACGTCTGCACTGCTGCAAATTATCCTCCACAACCCCAGAACATAAGTGAACGTGCTTTGATATTGCTTCGAGCCTAATATAGTCAGCAAACTCTCTAACCACAATGAATTTATTATTTCTGAAGAGGAAAAAAAAAATCCTCAAATGCAGAATTATTAGCTTATATATGGAGGCCCCTCTAAATCTCCAAGTCCCGCTGCCATGACATTAATGACTCTTAGCTGAAGTTCAGGCCAGAGCTGATCTATCGTTCCAGCTCAAATGAAGACAATGTTTTTGGCTGTCCAGGTTTCATTTCTAATAGAAAACTATTGATTTAGCAATAAGAGGCATTCTGCTGCCATACAGGTGGTCTGTGCATGGCAGCGTGATTTACAGCATAGCATTAAAACTGTATCAATATTTTACGGCTTTGGGTTTTGATTCAAGACCATAATTTGGGCAAAAGATGTCAATGTTTTGTTAGTTCTGTGTTCAAAGAGAAAACACATAAAGCACTATTTTATTTAATGAAGACACATTGCTATAGGACCTTGAGAAATCTGTTTTATTTCTTACAAAATATACTGTTCTATAGTTTAAATTTTTTCCCCATTTTTGTGGACTTAACTGCAGCAACACATTTCAGCAAAAAAAGCTGACAAATTTAAATTCAAATTATTCCTAAAAGAATGTAAACACTTTTACTGCATATTTATTTAATATTACAATTTAGAGAAGTATTTTTATGAACAACATTAATAATCATATTTCTCACTGAGTTACAGTTTCTTCATAATAGTTATTTTCATGGTAAAAAGCTTTGTTTAGTTCTGAACAGTTCTGAAGATGAAGTTCATGTGTTTAAGTGCCATGTATGAGTATGTGTGTAGTAAACAAAACTGTGCTGTTCATTCACATTAGTATTCAGAGACCCCATGCAGTCCATGTTAAGACTAACAGCTTGTCCTAATGACGTGATAAATAGTATCTTTTTCATGTTAAAAGGAGTTTTTGTCCTAACCATCTGCAACATCGCCACTCAAATTTTCTATTTTAGAAATACTTTCTATTTCTGTGATGTCGCGGCAGAAGAATTTTATACTATGACAAATATCACCTTAGGTAAAAATTAAGTGCTTTATTCAGTGTTAAATTCTACCAATGTGGGTTTAAATACCAATTTAGCAAAAAGCAAAAAGTTCACCTCAGATCTTGAAAAAAAAAAAAAAAAACCTAGTACACGGTTTGAAAATCAAAAGTCGGAACGGTAATATGTATTAATTAGATTAAAAGCCTTTGTCATTTCGTTGGGAGTGCAGTGGCTGATATTTAAATGTTTCTGTCATGTGGTGTCACTTTTGGTGCAGACAGCCACATTTTCCCAAGTCTTAGTTCATTGGACAATACTATACAAAGACATCAAAACAATTGAGCATGATTTGTACTCAAATACATTGGATAACACATCTATCTGCATATGTACTATTTTTCAGGTTTTGTAGCAATCTCGCCAGTCACATACAGTACTTCCTTTAGGAGTTTTTTTTTTCCCTGATGAACCAAAAACAACATAATCTGAAGAATGTAGCCAGTAGCCATTGGCATCCATAGTAGGGGGAAAAAGATATGTAAGTCAGTGACTAGTGGTTTCCAACATTCTTCAGAATATTTTATTTTGTGTACAACAGAAGAAAAAATTCAAGCTGGTTTATAACAAGTTGAGAATGAGTCAACATTTTGAGTGAACTATCCTGGGTAGTGTTATTTCACCATTTAGGAAATGTTCTAGGCCACTGTCTTCAACATCTTTGTTGTTCCTGGATACGTTTAGGCATACGTTTACAGTTTATGTTAAATTTAGGCTTACAGTTAGGATTATGTGCTTCTATATCATTGATATACAACTATTAATGCCCTCTGAATTGGGACAACTTTACAGCTAGGTTTAGGTTAAGGGTAGGGATTAGGGATGGATTACATTTTGGACCAGGAATGATGTTTAAGGATCAGCACAGTTGATAATCCAGGATCGCATTGGCAAAATCACAACCACCGAACTATCCTTTTAACTGGGAAATACAAAGTCCCATTGATCATTTTGCATATCAGAGGTCAATGCACTAAAGAATATTTTGTAAACAAGAAACTTTCTTCTTATTCTAAAAACAGATTATATTAAAGCCAATCTGTAAATAGTGAGGCTAAACTCTGCCTCCACAGATGATGATCAACGCCTACTTCTACATCACTGTCCATTTAGCTCCGCCCACAGACAAACATGCACTAATGAGAGACAAAAACTAAACAATAAAGGTGACTCAGAAGACAACAAGATGCTGTGCACTGACTAGTTGTGTTAAATTACTTCTAAATGATATATTTTTGTACAACATTGTAAGTAGAGCTCAAAGAACACTACAAAATAAACCAAAAAGGCAGTTCATGCAGCTAATTCCACTAAAAAAATGCAGATTTCCACACAATTAATTTATGTTGTCCCAACACAAATAGATTAAGTTCATTCATTCATTCATTTTCTTTTCGGCTTAGTCCCTTTATTAATCTGGGGTCGCCACAGCGGGATGAACCGCCAACTTATCCAGCATATGTTTTACGCAGCAGATGCCCTTCCAGCCGCAACCCATCACTGGGAAACATTCATACACACTCATTCACACACATACACTACGGACAATTTTAGCTTACCCAATTCACCTATACCGCATGTCTTTGGACTTGTGGGGGAAACCGGAGCACCCGGAGGAAACCCACGCGAACACGGGGAGAACATGCAAACTCCACACAGAAATGCCAACTGACCCAGCCGAGGCTCGAACCAGCGACCTTCTTGCTGTGAGGCGAACGTGCTACCCACTGCGCCACCGCGTCGCCCCATAGATTAAGTTAATGTAACAAATTGTGGATTGAACATAAAACAATTACGTTTCCCAACATAATCTCAAGAATTGTGTTGCTTCAGCTCATTTTAAATAAGTAGTTTGAACAAGCATCAAAAATGTCTTTTTTAATGGTACACTGAAAAAAAATGATGTCTGCAAAATTGTTGCAAACTATTTATGTGTTGAATTTAAACAAACAAATTACATTTAGTAATGTTCAAGTTAATTTGTTTGTTTAATTTCAGCCCACAAAAATAGTTTACAACCACTTAACTTTAAAAAAATTAGTAAATCCAAGGAATCATCTTTGAATGATTTTTTTCAGTGTAGGAATTGATTCTGGGATCCTGTCATTGCATTTCACAACGCAGAACACAACACCCCTAAATCACCTTATAGAAAAAAAAAACTTCTCCAAACTTAAACTCGCACACAAAAGTGCACATACCAGAAATGGAACAAATTCATAAGTTATATACTGATGCTCACGCAGACATACACAGCTGTTTAGCCCAAAAATATGTCAAAATGAGTGACGGTTATTGACAAGTGTCACTTATACACATATAAACAGAGCTGAACCCCTGAAGGCAAGAGTGAGAATCAGCCATGATGAGCCTCTGACAGAGCTTGTGGCAACCAGAGCCGGTGGCAAATGCTTAATATAGCAAACTGACATCAAGATTATTAGAGCGGATATTAAACAAACACATGCTCTTTCTTTGTCTACCTTGCGCTAGCCTACATTTCAGCCGAGACAGTAGAAGAACAAAAGACGCATTCATTTAGCCACACAAACATACATTACATGCTAAGATTTACCACCAAACACAGAATAGCATCACTCGCTCACAAAGACTTTCTGTTCCTTATGCACAAATGTTTCAAAGACATTTGATACAAAAACAGATCAAGGTCACATTGAGTGTGTGTGTGTGTGTGTGTGGGTGGGTGGGTGTGTGTGGAAGATGATGTAAGTGTTTAAATAGGCAATTTCCTTCTCAAACAGTGGCTGTCCCATTTATTCAATGAGCTACAGTCTCTCTCTCTGTCCTTTGGCTCTTCTATTAGGTTACAGTACTGTGGCTTGTTGCTCTGTGTGCCAGTAATAATTGGGCAGGCAAATGTGTGATCATGCTCTCTTTTTGCGGTCATCGTCCATGTCTTCATCACCGGACATATAAACAAGTAATAATATGCGCACACACTCCCACACATAAACTGTTGCTGTGTTTAGCGGTGGCATGATCGATAGATGGCCTTCATCAAACTGACCACACATACTCTAAACACAGGCAAACAAAACACATTGGTTTCTCTTTGATGGTGGGACATCTCCATTGGTTTTCTATTGTTGAGAGCTTGCGGTATTTATTTTTGACATTTAAGTGTTTCATAGCAAAAAAATTGCATTTCGTGAACCCAAAGCTAGATAAGGTGAAATAAACATGGCCACGGGTTAATTTTAGATTTTAAGACATGTTACTGTAGGCTAGCACTGAAATAAATTCATTTAATTCAGAAAAGATGAGGCAAAAGCTTATTATTGTAACATTTATAATATTAAGACATGTTTCTCAATCCACAAGTCTGTATGCTAGCATGATTTCTGAAATATCATGCTACAGTTAAGCGTGATGATGCCGAAAATTCTGGATTTATCATCACATAAATGAAGTTGTACTAAAATCAAATACAAAAGTAATTTTAAATAAGTTGCTAAAATATATCATGATTTTACTGTTTTTAGAGTTTTTCAATCTAATAAATGGTGAGCATAAAAGACTGATTTCAAAATATCTAAAAAAAATAAAATAAAAGAATCTTAACTGAACTTTTGAATTTTATTTAAATTTTTTTTATAAATAAAAAAAAATAAAAAAAAAAAATTAAAATCGCTAAACATGAAAATGCCTCTAATTACACAAAAAATATTTCCATTAACCAAAAAACACAATCCCACGCAGTGCAAAATAAAAAAAATAAAGGTACAAAAAGGGTCTGAAAATGAATGCCCAATAATAATCAATAAATCGTGGTACATCATTTTATATTATTCCAGACTGTGCAGAACATTGAACTCTATAAAAAAAAAAATGTTAAATTACACTGTTAAATAATCCTAAAATAACAGAACAGGAATATTTTTTCTATTATACCTTTGGTTCCTCAATGTAGGTAAATCATGACCACACACATGACTGACTTGCTGAAACTGGTTATTTTTCAATCTCCCAAAAATAAACCCCTTAGTGTAACTTTTTTTGTTGTTATTTTTCGATGCATTTGTCTTATATTTACTCGTTTTCCTTGCAGGGACAGGTGGCTGGTCCAAACAATGTCTGTAATGTCAGGTCTTCCTGTCTTTGCAGAGACATTTGGTACCAAGCAGAACCCAACTAACATGCACATACATATACAATACCAAGCGTTAGTGTGTGGGATTTTTGGGTAATGTCAGCTCTCCTATTTTTTTAATATTTATAAGCAGGAAGGAGAGGAAACTTCCTGGTGTGTCATAAAGTAGAGAGTCCAGACACCTCATAGCTGTCTGATAACCTGCCAACACCACAGCAAAAAGCCCTGAGACGCCTCCATCGCCGACACTACTGCTTCTATTCTTCCCTCTCTTTCTCTCTCTCTCTCTTTCTCTCTCACACCATCTCACCTCCCTGTCTGCCATTTTCACTTCACCTTAAAAAATCCTGGAGAAACTTTCACTTGCAAGAACTGCTGACTTAAAGTTACAGTAGGTCTCGTCTCCAGCTCTCCCTTATTGATGTTTTAAGAACTCAGTGCGTAATCGATGTTTAATGAACACAAAATGAGTAAAAAGAAGCTGTTCTTTTTCATACAGTTAAAGTGAGCGATGATGACCACGGCTGTTTTAGATCCCATTGTCTTTTATATTTTGGGTCGCATACAAGAGTCATACTGTACAGTATTGATTTAAATCATTTTTTGGGTGAACTAATCATTTTCTAATGTTTTTTTTTTTATTCTTAACTTTTCCTTATATATCCAGAATAAGGTAATACACATAGGTGAATAAAAATAATAACAATAATAGTAATAGTAATTAATTATCACCTTACTTTGCCAGTTGATTGATCACATTAATTTACACAGACCTTTCTAAATGTTAATTGTATTTATGCAAATGAGGCATTATTTAATTTAATTTGTTCTACTTTGCCTACATTCTATCACATTTTTAAAGCTATAATATTATTATTTTTTGCAGGGCGTCACAGTGGCGCAGTGGGTAGCACGATCGCTTCACAGCAAGAAGGTCGCTGGTTCGAACCTCGGCTGGGTCAGTTGGCATTTCTGTGTGGAGTTTGCATGTTCTCCCCGTGTTAGTGTAGGTTTCCTCCGGGTGCTCCGGTTTCCCCCACAAGTCCAAAGACATGCAGTATAGGTGAATTGGGTAAGCTAAATTGTCCGTAGTGTATGTGTGTGAATGAGTGGGTATGGATGTTTCCCAGTGATGGGTTGCGGCTGGAAGGGCATCCACTGCGTAAAACATATGCTGGATAAGTTGGCGGTTCATTCCGCTGTGGCGACCCCAGATTATTAAAGGGACTAAGCCGAAAAGAAAATGAATGAATGAATATTATTTTTTGCTAAATCATTAGTCAACAGATATTACAGAGGAAATTGTGATTATCTCTTTATTTCATCCCATAATTAAAAAAATACTGTGAACAGGCAATAAAATATTACATGTTTTAATAGTACACATTTATTTGGTGTCTTTTTAAAATAATAAATGTTAGTAAATAATCAGGCAAAATATATGCATAAACTAATCCCTATGTAAAAAACCGCCACAGCAGAATGAACCGCCAACTTATCCAGCATATGTTTTATGCAGTCGATGCTCTTCCAGCTGCAACCCATCACTGGGAAACACCCATACACTCTTGCATTCACACACATACAGACAATTTAGCTTACCCAATTCACCTATAGCGCATGTCTTTGGACTTGTGGGGGAAACCGGAGCACCCGGGGGAAACCTACGCGAACACAGGGAGAACATGTAAACTCCACACAGAAATGCCAACTGACTCAGCCGAGGCTCGAACCAGCAACCTTCTTGCTGTGAGGCGACATCACTACCCACTGCACCACCGCTCCAAAACAAAAAACCTAATATATATATATTTGCATTAGACAAAAAAATTCTTTTTTTTGCCTTGCAGCGGCTGGCCTTAAAGCCAAGCAGCTACAATGCTCATTACATCATTATTATTTTACCTTATTATTAATTACATCATTATGGAGGGGTGTACTGTATGTTTTACATTTCATGAGTTTTTAATGAGAGTAGTAATTTTCTCGTTTCAATCGAATGATATTTGATCATTAGTCTGTTGATGCTGATGGAGGCAGGTCTCCTCAGTGGCCCTGAAGTAAGCGCACAGACAAACTGCCTCATTCCACTTATGGTTACATTTTCACACAGTAGCAATCATGAATAAATAGTGTAGATTATTTATAGAAAAAAATTGGGAAATCTAGAAAGTGAGTGTGCATCACAAAAATTAAAAGACCACTTGAAAATTCTCAGGTTTTCTGGATTCAGTGGATTTATTAGTGATGGGTTTGAGTAAAACGTTCTATGATAAATATTATCATTAAAAAAAAAGAAATTGTCAAAATACAAAATATAATGTTTTCCTTTGCTGTGATTGAAAATCACAGTCAAAAATCATAGTTATTCATAAAAAAAAAAAAATTATTAACACTTCTGTAGTTGGCATTGTGTAACATGGCATTGTGGTGTCAAAGTGATTATAAACAGGTCTGAAAACATGGCAACTGTCAACAGAAATGTCATTGGATTACATAATTTTTTTAATTATGCTTTACTCAAATATATAATTATAAATAATTAATCCAGTTTCTTAATTTTAATTAATCAGACAAATATGACAAAAGGATGGGGATATACTCATACTAATAATTTTAAAAATGCATAAAAACTGCTTAAATCTTTTTTACCACATATTTACCAAAATATACCACATGTAACCAAAAGCAACCGCATGTACTTGTTTTAGCCTAATTTAGAAAAAAAGTTATTAAAAAAAGCTAGCAGCCATACTAATTTAAAAAGAATGATACTGAAAATAAATTTGACCTATCAGTAATGTTGACAGTTACCATGTTGAATGTTTTAATACCATTGCCCTGCATTTATTATTATATATAATGCTTTAAATGTTTGCACTTTTTAAAGCAGGATGAATTCTGATTGGCTGACAATGCTCTGTCTGTGTATATTTAGTTGTGATGTGGACATTCATGCTTCCATGCCATATATATATATGGCGGTTCATTCCACTGTGGTGACCCCTGATAAATAAAGGGACTAAGCCGAAGGAAAATAAATGAATGAACATAAATGCCAACTGACCCAGCCGGGACTCGAACCAGCGATCTTTTTGCTGTGAGGTGACAGTGCTAAAGACTGAGCCACCGTGTCGCCCCCAAATGACTTGATCAAAAGAGAAAAAAAAATTTACTTTACCATTTTAAATAAAACTGTGTACTTCACAAAAGTAATTATCTATAGTTTTATTTATAGTTTTGTATTATATTAATTATAAGAAGACTGTAATTTTGGAAAATCTGAAAATTTTTAACCAAACCATTTAGACGGAAAGCCAGTGCCACTTTAACATTTCGGTTTAACATTTTGGCATTTATATAATACCTTTGGTTCACAGAAAAAAATCTTTTTTTAAAAGCTGCATTAATCAACTGACCAATACATATAAATAGTGATTTCTGTCACAAAGTATTTTTTTAAGATGGCAAAACTGCAATAACCAACATGGGACCATCCAATGATGTGAATTTCACACATTTTGGGGGGTTTGGGGGCAAAGAAAATCTCATGAACTCAGTATAACTACAACAGAAACCAATGGGAAGTCCCAATCATGACAGAAAAGCAAATGTGCATGTGTGTGTCAGTATGAAGAGCAGAGGACAGAGAGAGAGA
>CAIGQV010016645.1:4549207-4569473 GCA_903798115.1 Danio jaintianensis
ATATATATATATATATATATATATATATATATATATATATATATATAAATATGATTCACAAACATGCACACAGATCCAGCTTCCATCATCCATTTTTAGTATCTCTCCTTCATTGTATTTCAGGAGGATTGATCTGCCGTGTCAGCAGTGACTCAAATTTCATTCTCTCAAATGGGTAAAATATGATCAAAGCGAGGGAGAATATAATACGGCCAATAGAAGATACTCTACAGAGCAGACAACCAAATCAATTGCAGTGCGATCTGAGCTAAAATTAAGTTCTGGAGAAGACAAAAACTGACAAGAAGATTGAAAAGAGGAGTTGATTACTTTTCATTTAATAGTTGCTTTCTGCCTTACAATACCTCAATTGTCAAGATAGGCTCCAGAAGCAACGATGGGTTAAGTGACTTGCTTAAAAGCACAATGGTGTCATCCATACCTGGGATCAAACTTGTGACCTTTGTTTCCAGTTCAGATCCTTAATTCACCTGAGGAAAAAAAACAGAAATCCTTTGAAAAAACTTAATAACAAAATAAAATCTATAAATTGACTGGTTAAAGTATTCTGTTACATCAACTTTGACTATTAGAAGAAATTATTGATAAAATGTACATAGCAAGTAAGCACTTTAGCTGAACAGTCTCAATATTGCTAATCATGTCAACAGTGAGCTGTAAAAAAAAAAAAAAGCTGAAAATTAAAATTTCCCTTATGTGACGGTTACCAAGACCACAGATTTCATCAAAAATATCTTCATTTGTGTTCTGAAGATAAACAAAATTATTTTGGATTTGTATCAACATGAGGGTGAGTAAAAACAGAAATGACATTTTTAGGTGAACTAACCCTTTAATGTGAACACCTGATCGCTACATCTGAGACAAAGAGAAATGAAGGTGAACAGAAGGACTGGTGGATGAAATATGATTCTTCATAATATGAGAGACAGAGAGAAATATGATCTAAAGGCCCTTCATAAACTGTTCAGAAGGATTGTACACCTGCCCCTTGTGATTGATTGTTCTTAGACAAATTGACGTTGAATAAATGTAATAATTCATTTAGATTTTCTGTTTTTTGTAGTTTTTTCAGTCATACACTCAAATTCAAATATCAGTAAGACAGATATATGTCTCTCAGTTTCATGTTGAACCCCATGAGCCACTTGTGCAATCTGTTGTTATAATTAAAAATAATAATAATTTGATCACAATCTGCCTGAAAAGATCTGACTTGAGAAAAAATGCTTAAAATCTGATCATTGAATAAATAAACATTGAAAATAGATCCAAACTACTAAATAGGACATATGCATCGACATGGAACTGCTGGCCGATACCGATAACAAATAACTCTTTATATTTGAAAGCCAAAAACTGATATATAGGCCGATAAATGAAAACCTTCATATCATTTTTTTCTGTGATGAAATTAATAAAATCATGTCAACTTAATTTTCTTATTAAAGCAATAACTGTAACATTACAAATAAACATGTATCAGACAATATCAATAGGGCTGCTAATATCATTCTGGATAGTGTAACCTCTTAAGATCTTAAGAGGAACAACTTTGTTAAAACATATAACGCTCAGCCAAAAACCAACTGAAATGCAAATGAAGGAACGGTGGAATTAATTTTTTCCAGTATAAATAAAAAAAGGAAAAACAATATGCAATAAATGCAAAAATACACAATAGAAGAACCATTTGGGAGGTTTTAAAAACCTTTTAGTGAACAGTTCTTAAAAGAACTATTTGTTTCCTAATGTGAAGAATTTTAACGAAGCTTTTTCCACTGTAAAGAACCTTTTAAATGTTCCTCCCCTTCCAATGAAACCATCATTGCCAATAAAAACCTTAGCTTTGTTTGAAGAGTGTAGAGGCGAAAATTGCCAATATATAACAAAAAAAAAAATCAAAAAAAAATTTCAATTCAAGTACTGTATGCATGTGAGCATGTGTGAGTGTGTGTGTGCGCGATGTGAAAGAATGACCAAGGCTGAAAATGTGGATGATGAAGATGAGACAGGATGAGCTTCCTGAAAACGGGAAAGAAGAGGGTATAGCCTGAGAGATGAGTGTGGTGAGAGGAAAGGTCAACATCTCAAACAACGGAATATTTTTAGAGGAGAGATTCAGACAGACGCTGAAACAGACACTATGATGCATCTCATTCTATATATTTTGATGGCACCGGTGCCAGTTTCAGCTATGATGCCCAGTGATTTGATGGAGAAGACCACTCTAAAGGTCGTTTAGCGTAATCTGAATACAGCAGTTTATCTGAGCCACATCCTTTTGAGTACAATCTAGACTGTCTTCCCTGTTTATGAATGAAGACAGCAGCGATCAGAGGATATTCTTTCCCTCATTTGGCTCGTGTAATCAAGTCCAGTTACTGAGAAATGAAATCTGAGAAATGAAAGGAGCAATGTTTATGGCTTTCATCTTTCATACACACACACAAGCTCAGAGGGAAGCAGACTGGCTAATCTTACACGCCTCCCTTCAAATAAGAGACACAGAAACATAATCTTGATTGCTGCCACAATTGTTGTTTGTCCCTTTAGCCGGATTGTCTGTCCCCTCGTTCTTTGGATAAATTTGCTGTCCAATACTCTGCCCGTCTCTGTGTCCTCTAAACGTATTATCTTCAGGCCTGCCTTGTTCTGGAAAACTTACTCACACAACATAGCCTCTTCTATTTGACCATACAGAAAATAAACAAAACTCTTTAAAAAAAGCTATAAATATACCTTCAGACGTTCATTATTTATGTTTTCTTCCGTTGATTTTTCGACTTGTTTGTTCACGCGCTACCTGTTGAAATCATCCTGTAACAAATGAAATAGCGCTGCCACCTAGTGATCAGCCAAATGAACTACATCTCTGGGATTTAACGCTTAACACAAATGCAGACGAATAGACTTAGCGTGTGTTTTAAACCATTTAAAGGTAATATTCACGCATTAATGTTTTGTAGAAGCTGTCATCAATAATGTTTTTTTTGTCATCCGTTTTCAGACTGGATAGTTCATTTATAAACAGATCATTTATACATTCAAAGCAAATGTACAACATGTCAGTAATAAATAAACTCTCTCTCTCTCTCTCTCTCTCTCTCTCTCTCTCTCTCTCTCTCTCTCTCTCTCTCTGATCTTTCAGTTTAAAAAGCAACAAACATAAATCGCAAAAATCAAAATATTAGTATCATATTGTCATAAACGGTGTACATTCTGGGTTTTAACATACATAAAAGAAAATGATTTTTATCCACAGTCAAATTGGTTCTATAAGATTCTTTTTGTGACCCAATCAGCATTTCTAAAGCAAACAAAAGAGTACCAATCAGGATCATCTCAGAGACCAAGATGAGTGATAATCAGGCCACGTTTTAATTTATGCCACTATCAGAATGGCTAATATAGTATTATTTTATTATTATTACAAAGATGAATCAACAGAAGCAGCACTTATAAATATATTCCTATATGGAGATAAATAATCTACATTTTTTAATTGCAGAGCTCATTAACATCTTGTCCTTTTGAAAAATGATCTAGGTGCATTTTATGACATTTCATGCGATAAAGTATTAAATATTTCATTGTTGGCTAAAAACTGAGCTGTTGCATAGCTGCAATTATTTAAATATTTGAAATGTGATTTTTCTAAATTATATATATAGTCATTAAAAAATTGTCTGTGTTTATTAAACTGACACAACTTTGCTGAAGCATTGTCGGTTTCTTGCAGTTTTTAGTCTTAAATTTCAGTCTTATTGTAGCTGTTTTGTTTCTAAATCTAAGGAAGCTGGGTCCTGCCTAAAATTAACATCTGAACTAGAATATGTAGCACCGCCTTTTGTGCTTAAATCGAACATAAGAAAAAAAGTCATTTGAAAACAAGTAATTCCTCAAAACTGCTCATAATGCAGATAAACTATATAGTATTGTCACAGCTCACAGCAATAAATTAATTGTTTTGAATTTTGATAGTATTATATTGCATAATCAGTGTCAAAAATAGTTCATCACATGTCTGCATTATCAATGTTGATTAATAGATAATTAAACTAAGCGTGTTTTTAGCTATTATAAAAAAGTCATCCGATTTTTCAGTTTATAGAACTCAACTGATCTTTTTTTTAAAAAAGATTTTAAAAGACATTTTACATAATTCTTCAAATAAAAGTTAGGGTGTTCGGCGGAGAGCAAAAAACACCATGACTTGTGTACTGTCTCCTGAAGCCATAAACTAAACGATGTGTGCAGAACAGATTGAAATTTGGGTCGGTTCTCATGGAAAAACTTACCCTAGATTTTAAATTGGCCAGGGCTTACAGAGCCCAGAGGTGGAGCTGCATCACAAGGCCCAGAAGTAGAGCTGTACCAGAGGACTTATTTAACCTGAGGCAGAGCTGCACCACAGGACCCACTGAACCCAGAGGTACCGTAGAACTGCACCTTGAGACCTATACAAAGCCCAGAGGCGGAACTGTGATATTAAACCCACAATGCATCATGGAACCCACTGAGCCCAGATGTGTCCTCTTAGCAGGGGACTCACTGAGCCTTGAGGTGGAGCTGCACCATGGGGCCCATTAAACAAGTAGGTGGAGCTGCACCCAAAGCCCATTCTGTCAGTACAATCATAACAACTTCTTTAACAGATCATACTGAGAAAAAAAGCTCTATGGCCTTGCAGAACATCTGAAAAATATCTGCTTTTTCATGGGATTCAGTACGGAGAATGTGCGGAGAATTTTTTTATTATCCTGACCTTATAGAAGTATATTTAAAATATTTCATAAACAGATATTTATTTGATACCTAGCTATATAAGCCTGAAATATAACAGTGTTGTATCATATTGTAATATATATATATATATATATATATGATAGCATATGCTTATGTTAATTTAACTTAAGTTTAAAAGATTTCAACTTATTTATGTGGTTAGTCAATTAATTTTGGACAACCACCAATCTTTACAGTGTATTTTTCAGAAGAAGCATGTGGAAGAAACCCACACGAACATGGGGAGAACATGAAAACTCCACACAGAAAGGCCTCCTGGCCTGTCCTGGACTTGAAACAGCAAGAAGGTCGCTGATTCGAGTCCCGGCTGGGCCAGTTGGCATTTCTATGTGGAGTTTGCATGTTCTCCCCATGTTCACGCGGGTTTCTTCCACATGCATTCCACAGTCCAAAGATATGTGCTATAGAGAAACTGGATAAACAAAACTCGCCATAGTGTATAAGGGTGTGTGTGCGTGTGTGAGTGTGTGTGTGTGTGCGTGTGAGAGAATGTGAGAGTGTATGAGTGTTTCCCAGTACTGGGTTGCAGTTGAAAGGGCACCCACTGCGTAAAACATATGCCAGAATAGTTGCCAGTTCATTCTGCTGTGGTGACCCCTGATAAATAAGGGACTAAGGTGAAGGAAAATGAATGAAAGAATGAATGAATGAATAAAATAGATGTAAACGATATGACTATAAATTAAGACATTACCCTAATATTTCACTTACTTGTCTGGAAATGATAAGAACAAACATGAATATTGTTAAGATTTTTGCCCTGGAAATCCAGGTTCAGTTTGTCCAACCATCAATATTGTTCATCAGAATGTTCTTCTCTTCTTCTGCTTGATTTGTTATAACTTTTGACTGTCTATAGTACTCTAAATGTTGTTTTTTGTTTTGTTTTTTGTCCAGTCTGACCAATAAATATTCTAAAAAATATGACAATAATTAATCGTTTTCAACAGTAATAATCAGCAAATATGCAAGTTTTGTTTAGTTCAGTGCCATTTGTTCATGCTGTGCCTGTCATTGCATTTAAATGCTTTAATTCTAAAGAGAGTCATTCAGAACTATTCCATAACACACTAATACAAAGTGCCAAAATATTCATAAGAATAAATGCTTATCCTTTAGTCTATGTGATGGATTTGCTTGGGTCAGCCCAACAAAGTCCCCATTTTACTTGGCCTTTACCAGTCCCATCTTGTGTGCCAATTAATGTGTTGTGTCAAATCATCTCTTAAGAAAAAAAAAGTCAGGTCAAGGAGGTACTGTCTTTAATGCTGGAGCAATAAAGGACATATCAGCTCACATCTGCTTGTGAAAATAAGTGTTTTTATACTGCAGATAGTGTGTTTGTAGACTCTTCAGTGACATCATAAGCAATTATTTTAGGCCTTCTTCACAGAACATGGTAGTTGCAGTGGTTGTTCAAATGCCAGTTTGACTAACTTTAAATGTATTTCTTTATTTCAGTCTTTTTTTTTTCTTTGTTCATTGTTATAAGAAGGATGTGAATGTTCTATTGTCAGTGAAGAGAATTCAGGAATGCAGCACATAGAAACAATGTGCCTTAATGTATTAGTTCATTTTGTGGGTGAGTTTCAATTCAAATTCTCTTTGTGAAGATCTTGTCCATCAAACCTAGAAAGTCCACAGCAGTTTGATGGCTGTTAATGTTTGAGAGGTTTTCCAGACTTTGCAAGGCAGTCAGCTCCCATCAGTTTTATCAAATATAAACACACAAGCGCTTTATGTAACTTTTATTGCACGGCTGTCAGGAATACTTGATTCTGATTGATCAGTCATGACATGCCAAGGTATGTTATTCTGAGATAATATCCACTGAATATCATAGGCTCAGATGGGAATTTCGAATCATCTTGACTGTCAGTGTCATTCACATGACATTCATTGAGATTCATTCACATCCATTTATTTGCTTGTCTGTCTCCGCCACTTGACTGTTTAGTAAGTAGGTTAGTGTATGCTCCATCAGCTCCATTTATCCATTTTTGTTTCTGTCAGCTTTGCCTTTAATTAAAGATATTATAAGTATTATTATCAGGACAATGTTTTGTGATAAAGTACATCCAGGCAGTTGTTTTTGCAGAATAAAGCCTGACAAGCTTTATTGGCAGCCCAACGCAAAACAATGTTCTGAGCCATGATTGGCTCTTGTTCTGATAATAATACTTATAATATTTTATTAAGTCTTTAATTAAAGGCAAAGCTGACAGAAACAAAAATAGATAAATGGAGCTGATGGAGCATACACTAACCTACTTATTAAACAGTCAAGTGGTGGAGACAGACAAGCAAATAAATGGATGTGAATGCATTTATTTGGACTGTGGAATGCATGTGGAAGAAACCCACGCGAACATGGGGAGAACATGCAAACTCCACATAGAAATGCCAACTGGCCCAGCCGGGACTCGAATCAGCGACCTTCTTGCTGTTTCAAGTCCAGGACAGGCCAGGATGTGTGCGTGTGTGTGTTTGTTTGTTTGTTATGACTCTCAAAGTGCCAGATGACTTGCTTTTCATGAATCACCAAGAAAATCACCAAAAATCTTCTTTAATATTCTACTGATTTCTTTAACAGTTAGCATTTGCTTCACATTTGCTCACTAACATGAGGCACATTATTGCTCAATGATTTTCCAAGGTTCATTACAGCTAATAATGATACATGTGCAAATGAAAAAACAAATCTAAAAGCTAAATGAGAACGTTTAAAAAAATATTATAAGCAAATCACTCATCTCATTTAGTATAGGCACTGAGAAAAATTTTGTGTGAGTTTTAAAAATGTATCTTATATTCTCATTATCTCTGCTAATGTCTGTCTTTATAATTTTTCTGGCTGTACAGAGACATAGATTGGCTGTTCCCAATGTTTCCAATCAAACCTTAGAGAACTGAATGTGCCTTATAAAAATTAACTATGGTTTTATTATAGTAAAACCACAGTAACCATTATGTTTTGACACATTGATTACCATTTGTATAACCACATATTTACTAAAATGTCATGGTTAAACTATGGTTAGTGTCATAAAACAATGATTAATGTGTGGTTAGCATGGTTTAACCCAAATAACAATGTCTTTTTTGGGCTCAGTTATATTTTTATATATATAAAACCATGGCTAATTTTTGTAAGTGTGGGAGTAGTATCCTTTTAAAAGGTGCTACTAAAGAATAAGCAGTACAAATAAACCTGTCACACTCAGTGTTTTTGGTATATAAAAAAAGTTTGCTTTTTAACTGAAAACTTACAATGTATAAGTTAAGGTAGGCAGCATTGTGCATGGGAAATGTGCAAATAAAAACAGTCCCACACACAGAGCACAAATCAATTCTGCTGCATCTGTGTTTGAGGGAGAAGTCTGAAAGTTTACTTACATTCGGACAGATAGGGAGAGGTTATGTTTTGTGTCTGTAGGTCATTTGTATGGCAAGACATTTTAACATTTAATGAATGAAATTCTACACTGCAAAAAAATCTGTAAATTAGCAGTTTTCCATATTTCATAATTTTATATATAATTTTTCCCATTTATTATGCTTTTGAATTACATTATGGGAGCTTGATCTTTCTTCCAACAACTTTTAACCTTGAAAAGTTCAGAAAAGTGACTTTTTTAAACATTTTTAATAGTTTAAGTGATATATTGTCTGGGTTGGTGTTGAATATAACAGTACAAAAACCTTGTAATAACCTGCCAGTACATTTTCTGTTATTTTACAAACTTATTTCTCGCTACATTATTTCTCATACATTAAATTATTTCAAACTACTAAAATGTCAATAAAAGTCACTTTGTTCAACTGTAGAGTTGACTTTTCAACATCAAAAGTCAACAAAGCTGAGATTAAGGTCCCATAATGCAATTCACAGCTGTAAATAAATGGAAAGCACTTGTGAATCACAAAAAATGTAAACTGTTAATTAACAGTTATTTTTTCAAGTGTAGTATCTGTTTTTGTGCCACTAGATCTTATTATTAGAATTATCATTATCATCCTCATCATTGTTTTAGATTTTCTTTTCTTATTTTTTCCATTATATACTGTGTATTCATCTTTATGCAATACATGCTCATTCTTATTTATTATGTATTCATTTTCATCCATTAGATACTGATAACTATTAAATAGACACTCGTTGGGTACTAGAACATTTTCATTAACATTTAGTACAGTATTTCAGTATAGTGACTGTAACTTTTCTATTCTTACTAACAATCTAAATTGCCATTGACTTCTATGGGGATCTGTTATTGTGACACCAACTATTTAGATTTGACTAGTAAGTCTTATGATCAGTGCATAAATATTACACACAATTAATTATTCAGTTTGTGATATCATCTATACATATCGTAGTTATTATTGTAATAGTAACTAGAACATATTTAAATTCAATAAATATTAGTACTTATTTATTAAATACAGGCACTTATTCATTCCATACCAGTACCCAATTAATAGATACTAATAATTCATTAGGTACTACTTATTAGTATTACTAGTATCTTTTGTAATTATTACTTTTGACAATTCTTATCTTGTCAGATCTGCTGTCTTACTAGTCTATTAGCAATTAATGCATAAAATTGCATATTAAAAACATTTGTATGTATTTAAAAATATATTCTATATATTTAATTGTATGTATTTACAAAAATGATGCATACTAGTTTAAACAGAATAGTTTAATATCTTAATGAAAGGTCCAGAGAGAAGTCAATGGGACAAAATTTTGTTATTAGTATCAATAGAATAGTCATTCATGAATAAATACTAGTATGTACTAGATATTTTAAAAAGGTACAAGTAACTGCCTTCACACTAACAGCAAATATGATTTGATGTATAATTAAATAAAGATTTTGGTATATAACTATTCATTCATTTATTTTATTTTCGGCTTAGTCTCTTTATTAATCTTGGGTCGCCACAGCAGAATGAACCACCAATTTATCCAGCATATGTTTTACGCAGCGGATGCCCTTCCACCATTTTATTTATTAGGTCAATATTATTAGCCCCCCAATACTTTTTTCGATTGTCTACAGAACAAACCAGTTTTACAATGCCTAATTACCCTAACTTGCCTAGTTAACTTAATTAACCTAGTTAAGCCTTTAAACTGCACTTTAAGCTGAATACTAATAACTTGAAAAATATCTAGTAAAATATTATTTACTGTCGTCAAAGATAAAAAAAAAACATTCAGTTATTAGAAATTAGTTATTAAAACTATTATGTTTAGAAATGTGTTGAAAAAATATTTCAGTTAAACAGAAATTGGAGGAAAAATATATACAGGGGGGCTAATAATTCAGGAGGGCTAACAATTCTGACTTCAACTGTATATGGTAAATTTTTGGGTGAACTATCCTACAATATATGTTTTTTTTTAATGAATAATTAAGAAATGTGCCCTTTTTTTCTTGAGCCCCAGCCCTTTAAAATGTCTCTCCATGTCCCTGATTTTCAATAAAATAAAGAAGACACAATTGAGGAGAATAATGTGCATTCACTCAAGCCATTCACTCTGTCCTGAGCAAATTTGTCTCTATTCTTTAAATCTAAATTGTCTCTATTCTTTAAAACATATATTGACTTTGTATGTAAGCTTTGAATCATGTGAATAACTACATTTATGTTTGGTGTGAAGTCAGCATAAACAAAAAGTGTATACCTAAAGAAAAAAACACTTGTAGCTGAAGAAAAAGAAAAAAACATTTAAGGGAAAAGCTCTTAAAAGGTAGTAGCATGAAAATAGACAGGTTTACAGAATAAATGTTAAAACAGCTTGCCAAACAGAGTCAGATGGTGACTGTGTATTTGATCTTCAAGGTGAGATTACAACTTTCACCAAGGCCATAACTACACCATCTGATTTCAAAATGCATCTCTATGGCATCACTCCCAGAATTTGAAATTACTTTAATGGATATAATAAAAATTGTATTGGTTTTAGTGGAAACTATAATGGTCATTTGGGTCTCTGCTGGTATTAATTAGCCATCTATTGGTGCCGTGTTAAAACCAATAAATCCCAATGGAATATGTCCCAAAACACACTACTAGCCATCAAAATGCACTAGTTTAAAATGTTATTGTTTTAATTGAATGTTTTGGTGGTGGAAACCATAAGAACTTCTCACATCTGTGATGGTTTATAGTTATTTTTTATTTTTTAGCAAGGCTGAAATGAATTAGAATGCTAACAGCAAGCTTTCTCCAGGTATTTGTAACAAGGCTTCTCACTCAAAAAAATAGCATACATATTTACCTTTCTCCCTTGTTTTTATTACTTAATTATTATGTATGAAGCAGTTTAAATCACTATTACACTGAACAATGTGCTGCTATTACAAATTTGTAGCCATATTATCAGCTCCCTTCGGCTTTATCCAAATGCTAAACTCATTAAAATAGAGAACTAAGACTGAAATTCATTAAAAGGTTTTACCTTTCTACACTGGCTGCACAGAAATCCGGCTAATCGCTAGTGTACTGCTAATCCCATTCATGTTCTTTTCTCATGATGGCCACTAGAGGGCATGTTGAGATCATTTCTCCAGGCTTCTCCGCCACTTCAGACATCAAAGGATATGCAGCTGCTACTGTATGTCATTCAATCTGATAAAATGTAATTAAATTAACTGACTTTTTTTTTTTTCAAATGATATGAAAGCATAAAATTCAGTTTCAATTATGAATTTCTATACATCTTTGGAAATGTCTGAGTCAAAATGTCATGAAGCCACAGAACTGCAAACGTCAGTGTGTTTGTTAAATGAAGATGCTGTAGTGTAGCCTATAGGATTTAGGTCTTATTAAATGTTTAATAGTAATTTTCAATATCATGATTATTTTAGGGTGGCGCAGTGGGTAGCACTGTCGCCTCACAGCAAGAAGGTCGCTGGGTGCTGGTGAGGGGGAGTTACTCACAGCTTTAATTTACCTTTGAACAAAAATTGGCATGTCTAAAATTATGCATAACCTTTCCAAACTGTCACAGTCTATGGGAAAATCCAAAGTTTTATACCATTCCACACAGACCATGCTGTTCTAAAGCATCGTAATTAACCTGATTCATTGGGAAATGAACTGTAACGCTCTCGCTGACTTGGTTAACAAGCAACTGTTATGGGGTTTGGCCACTGCTTTTATAAGTAGACTCCCGCCTTTTTAGGGACCTACCACTCTTTAGGTAATTATCTACTAAATGTATTTTCATTTACACACATAAACACTTAATTATCACACACATAATTATCATTTAAACCACAATGATAATCTTCCTACAAACACTTAAACACTCAAAGCCAGTACTTCATTGGATCCAAATACTGAATCATTAAACACATAGTAAACACATATTTTCGATGGTTTCACCCATTCCCACCACGTTGTGCTGCCACGTCCGGCGATGACGTCATAAGCAGGCGCCGCCGCCTGCTCAGGTTGGCCGACACACCGGGCATACGGAATTTTTTTTACAAACAAACAAACAGACGATCGACGCAGACAACCAACAGGACAAAATGTATGTATGTGTGTCTATGAAGACCGGGATTGGAGTTATGCTGTGGACAATGCGTTATGAGAGACTGTCTATGAGCTATTGGATCCGTGTGTGTACCCACATTGCCAACAGCAGGACAACAGGTAAGTAGCGATGACGGTGGGTGTATGTATGTGTGCGTGTATGTGTGTGTGCTGCGTGCTGTTCACTCAGCAGGGACAAAGCTCAACTTTGTCACATCACCTCCCGCCTCTTCAAGCCGATTTCCGGTAGGGAATCTAGACAGGTAATCGGCGACGATGTTCAGTTTGCCAGGTCTGTGCTGGATCTTGAAGATGTACGGCTGCAGTGAAAGGTACCATCGCATGACTCTTGCATTACTGTCCTTCATTGAATGAATGCAGGTCATAGCTCGGTGGTCAGTTTTCAAATCAAACTCTCTTCCAATGAGGTAATATCTTAGGCTCTCCAAGGTCCACTTGATGGCAAGGCCATCCTTCTCCACTGACGAATAGCGGGTCTCCTTTGGCAGAAGCTTGCGGCTAAGGTAGACAATGGGTTTTTCTTCTCCTTTATGTCCCTGGACCAGGCCGTCCCCTAAGTCCCATGGCAGAGGCATCTACCTGGACCTTTTCTTCCAATTTCTTCCTAAGCTGTATCTCCCTCTTTAATGAATCCACCAGTCTCTCTGGGACTCTGTACGGGTTCTGCCTTGATGGTGTAGTGTTGGTCAGGTGGATTGTGTGACTTGTCAGTTCGGTCCATCCCGGTCTCTGGCTGAATAGGATGGGAAACTGGTCGAGTAGGCTCTGTAAGTCCTGTTGCTTGCCGTCCTCTAGGTGAGTAATACTTACCACAGACGGTTGCCTCTTGACATACTCTGAACCATCTTCTTCTTCCACATCCTCCACTCTACGCACCATTAACCCAGTCTCAGGTTGCTTAGCAGGTGGCTCCTTGTGCTCACGTGGCAAGTCTGCTTCGATTTCCCTTTGTCTGGATGGTGGACTTCATAGGTGACTAGCCCCATCTTCCGGACCACAGTGTATAGCCTTTGCCACTTTGCCAGAAGCTTATTCGATGTGGTGGGTAGGAACAGTAATACCTTCTGTCCTGGTTGAAGCTGCCTCATTCTCGCATGCTGATCGTACCACCTTTTCAGTGCCTGTTGACTTTGTTTGAGGTTTTCTCTTGCCTGTTCCCGATACTGCTCCAGTCGATCCCTCATCTCCAGGATGTACTAGATACCCTTCTCTTTGGACTTGGTAGTAGCACACTCCTTCCAGCTTTTCCTCAGCAGGTCAAGGGGTCCTTGTACTTGCCAACCGTAGAGTAATTCAAATGGGGAGAACCCCGTTGATGCTTGTGGAACTTCTCTATATGCAAAGAGAACAAAAGGAAGCCATTTATCCCAGTCTCTGCCCGTGTCCGCCACAAACTTCCGCAGCATGCTCTTGAGGGTCTGGTTAAACCTTTCAACTAATCCGTCGGTCTGTGGATGGTAAGGTGTTGTTCTGAGGGCCTTAATGCCCAACTGCCGATTCAGCTGCCCCATTAGCCGTGAAGTGAAGTTGGTACCCTGATCCGTCAGTATTTCCTCTGATATACCGACTCTGGAGAACAGCTGGATAAGGGAATGCACAATCTTCGGTGTGGTTATGGTGCAGAGTGGGAAAGCCTCTGGATAGCGTGTCGCTGACCACCAAGATTTACCTGTGACCTGTACTGCTCTTCTCCAATGTCCAACAATGTCCATGGCGATGCGCCTGAAAGGTTCAGAAATCACAGGGAAAGGGAACAAGGGAGCTCTGCCCTGTTAAACAACAGCACGTGTCTTCTGACAAATAGTGCATGTGGTGCAGTGTGTCTGTACATCAGTGTATAATGTTGGCCAGTGAAAGCATGAACTGATGCGTGCATGTGCCTTCTGCTGCCCAAGATGCCCCGCCCATGGGATTGTGTGTGCAAGGTGTAACACAAGTTGACGACAACACATAGGCACAATCAAACGGGTCACATCATTCACTTGCAAATACAGCACATTATCTTTTACCACATAACGTTCATTGCACAGGTTATTAGGTTTATCAGACATTGCTTTCTTAAATAAAGACTCACTTTTCTTTGCAGTTCTGCAGTGTTACCTGGTACCTGCCAACCATCAACAGAGAGACCCTCGACTGAGGTTTCTGAGATTGGGGCACCATAGTGTTTCTCAAGCCGTCTCTGATGACGTGATTTTTTTGGGCCCTTGGTTCCACCCTGCAACAGACTATCATCTAAGTCAGGCAGTGGCTGGAGAACGGCCCGGGCTTGTAACCGGGTAATCACAGGACATGACACTGGAATTGCAGGCGTAATAACATTGTCAGTTTTTCTGGACATAAGCAGTTCATGTAACACTGGAAAATCTTGGCCTAAAATCATATCAGTCGGCAAACTGTCAACAATAGCCACCTTCATTAAGTACATTTGTTCTTGTACTTTCACCATAGCTTCTGCTCTGGGGTACTGCGTCACATCCCCATGTACACATTGAACCGAGCCGGACATACGGCTGCTTTATGTCCCGGTTGCTGACAGTAAAAGCATATCAGTTCTTGGTCTTTGGCTTTCAGAGTGTGTGCATTGCTTGTCAGTTCAGGATGTTCTTTTCATACCCTTGTGTAGGTGTTTTGAATACTTTTGACAGGTTGAGAGTGTGGTGCCCCGCGATGAGCATTCGCGTACTGTTGAGCAGTCCAGACGTTGGCTCATGTTCCTTCACCCAGGTTCGAGCGTCGAATGGCAGCACCCGCAGTAGCTGCTCAAGGATGATGGCCTTACCAATCTCCTCCTTTGAATGCTCCTCTGGACGAACCCAACGACGATACAGGTTTCTTAAACGATGATAGGTCTCAGTCGGCGATTCTCCTGCTGGAACAGTAGATGAACGGAATCTCTGACGGTAGGTCTCTGGTGAAATGTTGAATTTTTCCAGTAGTGCCTCTTTCAGATCCTCATACACCTCTGCTTGTTCCTCATCCATATATATATTCTTCACGGTGGACTGTTTTTCACCTGCCAGCACTTTAAATAAAACACTGTGCACTGGAGTGCTATAGAGTACGCCATCATTTTTGTTGTCCCCCGAACCCAGTTTTCTCCACCAGAACGAGCTGAGGCCCGTTCTGTCACATGGATAAAGAAGACTTCTGGTCTTCTGTTCAGATGAAACTAAAATCTAATTGCTCGGCCACATTAATGTAGCCTTCATTTGAAGTAAAAACGGAGATGCCTTCAACCATAAGAACACCATCCTCACTGTCAATCATGGTGTTGGGAAACTAATGTTTTTGGGGGTGGACTAGGGAACCCAATCACAAAAAATGGCACTATAAAAAAGGAGCAATACGTCAAAATTCTCACCGACAACATCAGGCAGTCTGCAGAGAAACCTGCCCTTGGGCAACAGTGGACGTTTCAGCACAACAATAATCCAAAACATGCAGCAAAAGTTGTGAAGAAATGGTTAGCAGTAAAAAAATAATAATTTTGTGCAGTGGCCCAGCCAGAGTCGTGACTAAGAAACCAATTGAGAATCTGTGGAGGGAGCTAAAGATCAGGGTGATGGCAAGGAGACCCTCCAACCTGAAAGAGTTGGAGCTCATTGCTAAAGATGAATGGGCAAAAATACCAGAGGAGATATGCAAAATGCTGGTCAGCAATTATAGGAAGCATTTGATTGCTATATAAAAATAAACACTTTTCTATTGATTATTAAGAAGGGTATGAATAATTTTAGACATGCAATGTTTTGTTCAGATGTAAATAAAATCTGAGAATTTTTTTTCCACAATGATGCCTCTGTGTCTTATTTCCTCAGTGGAGAAGACAGAGTTCCTTAACTGAAGACTTTTACATGTTCTGTAAAACTAAAAACAAAAAAGGAAATTAATTGAAAGTCAAAATACAGGTATAAACATTTTAAGAAAGAAATCATTTACCTGTTGAGAGTTTTGACAGTCTGTGTAGTTAAATGGTTGAGCTTCAGAAACTGCTAAAAGAAGTGCTTTGACAGTTGCATATATGAAAAACACAAAAGGTGGAAATTGACAATAAAAATTTTATTAATAACGTGTTTTTAACAAGAACTGTTACTATATGTAAGAGTAAACCTCCACTAAAGCTGCACATACACACACATAGATACACACACCACAGGATGCAGATTGTGAAAGTCAGATACTGCTGCCTGTAGGAGAATTCAGGTTGAAATTAAATAAAAGTACAGCACACACAAACACACACATCTGGTTTGCTATTCTGGTCAGGACTCTCCATAGACACAACATGTTTATACTGCAAGCTTTCTAATCTATACCCCTACGCCAACCCTACCCCCAAACCCAACCCTCACAGGAAACAGTGCATTTCTACATTTTCAAAAATACTTTATTCTGTGTGATTTAGAAGCATGTTTACCCGTGGGGACCTTCATTGAGTTGACAAACCCTCATGAATCTGTATGCATTCAGGTTTAAGTCCCTATAAAAGCAAAGCTTTTTATACTGTACAACCAAACTTTAAAAAAAAATGGTTAAGTAGATACATATATTTTTACTAAATATTCACAAAAGTATTATGCAGCAGCAGTACAAACTTCAACATGAATTTAAATACAGTGGGTACGGAAAGTATTCAGACCCCCTTACATTATTCACTCTTTGTTACATTGTAGCCATTAGCTAAAATAATTTATGTAAATTTATTTTCCTCAATGTACACACAGCACCCCATATTGACAGAAAAACACAGCATTGTTGACATTTTTGCAGATTTATTAAAAAAGAAAAACTGAAATATCACATGGTCATAAGCATTCAGACCCTTTGCTCAGTATTTCGTAGAAGCACCCTTTTGCTTAATTGTGCTTACAAACTATTCACGTGGCCTCCATTTCCCAGGTGAGTGAAATTCTTATATACTTATATACCATATCTATAAATGTATTTGTTTTATTTAAGATAATTTATAATTTATATTTTTCTTTAGAACTTGAATGCACTCCAGAATCTGACAGATTGATTATCTGTAGGCTCTAGAACTGAAATGTTGTCATACAGTGTTATGCCTAGATTTCATAAATAGCCTTGCATTTACTAACACAGACTATATTTGTATTAGTATTTGGAAGTAATTTGCATTTTCCTTCTGTAGAAAAACATCATAAGATCAATGTTTAGTGGCTCAATGTGTTACAACAGCGTTTTTAAAAGACTAAACACTTTATTGATATAGTATACAACCAAGCACATGTGGTCAGAACACAAACGACTCGCAAGTAATAAAGTATTAAGCGTTTCTTCCAAAAAAAAGCCCCTCTAAGCAAAATGCTAGCAGGCATCTGTAGCTCCACTCACGCTCTGCCTCTTTGCCCTTGTTTGGTTACCCCCAGTTGGAGCGATGACGCGTGAACAAAATGGCGCAGGTTGGCCACGCCCACTTGTAGCTTCATTTGCGCTCTTTAGAAACCTATCACTGATACGTCACTGATACTACGTCCATATCTTTTACAGTCTATGGTTTAAGTCAGGGCTCTGGCTAGGCCATTCAAGAACAGTCACTGAGTTGTTGTGAAGCCACTCCTTTGTTATTTTAGCTGTGTGCTTAGGGTCATTGTCTTGTTGGAAGGTAAACCTTCTGCCCAGTCTGAGGTCCTGAGCACTCTGGGGAAGGTTTTTATCCCGAATATCTTTGTACTTGGCTGCATTCATCTTTCCCTCGATTGCAACCAGTCGTCCTGTCCCTGCAGCTTGTTGCCACCACCATGCTTCCCTGTTGGGACTGTATTGGACAGGTGATGAGCAGTGCCTGGTTTTCTCCACACATACCGCTTAGAATTAAGGCCAAAAAGATCTATCTTGGTCTCATCAGACCAGATGAGGAAACTCCATGCAGGCTTTCATGTGTCTTGCACTGAGGAGAGGCTTCATTGGGGCCACTCTGCCATAAAGCCCCGACTGGTGGAGGGCTGCAGTGATGGTTGACTTTCTACAACTTTCTCCCATCTCCCGACTGCATCTCTGGAGCTCAGCCACAGATCTTTGGGTTCTTCTTTACCACTCTCACCAAGGCTCTTCTCCCTAATAGCTAAAGGGTTCTGGTCATCCCAAACGTCTTCCATTTAATGATTATGGAGGGCACTGTGCACTTAGGAACCTTAAGTGCAGCAGAAATTATTTTGTAACCTTAGCCAGATCTGTGCCTTGCCACAATTCTGTCTCTGAGCTCTTTAGGCAGTTCCTTTGACCTGATTATTCTCATTTGCTCTGACATGCATTGTGAGCTGTAATGTCTTGTATAGACAGGTGTGTGGCTTTCCTAATCAAGTATAATAAAACACAGATGGACTCAAATGAAGGTGTAGAACCATCTCAAGGATGATCAGAAGAAATCGACAGCACCTGAGTTAAATATATGAGTGTCACAGCAAAGGGTCTGAATACTTATGTGATATTTCAGTTTTTCTTTTTTAATAAATCTGCAAAAATGTCAACAATTCTGTGTTTTTCTGTCAATATGGGGTGCTGTGTGTACATTAATGAGGAAAAAACAAACAAACAACGAAACAAATGATTTTAGCAAATGGCTGCAATATAACAGTGAAAAATTTAAGGGAGTCTGAATACTTTCCGTACCCACTGTATATCAAAATAGAAATCAAACAATTTATATTTGAACAATAATTCACAATCTTATATATTTACTGTATTTTGATCGAATGCCCCACTGGAAAACAAGGACTTTTAAAATGTCTTCAATCTCATTTTCCTCAAATCTGCCCTAAAACAGCCCTCATGACCAACAGTTAATGGGACTAGCTTGATATTAAAACAACCAATCAAACAAACCTTGATATTTAGGAAGTTACTCGGATCCCCCCTCTCACCGTCTTTACTTTGATGACTTTCACGTCACACGCTGCGATAAACCCACATCTGCGTTTCAGTGCGCTCGGGACTGCAGGGAACCCTTTCAGAACTCCAATTACTACCTGTTTTTTTAATTAAATGCTACCAGGGAAAATACAATGCGACGCGCACTGACTGGAGGAGCCGCGGGACAGCAGCAGCGAGGCCTCATTATAATCTCCGTCCGGGACGGAGATCTCGCGGTCTGCTTGGCAGCTCTCCCGGGCCCATGAGGAGAGTCGAGCCAGGCCGATATCCGTGCTCGGTAGCGTGATGTGGAGCTCAGTGGACTGTTTGGGAGTGAGATATTGTTGAGGAGCCATGTGTCAGCTTTATTAAACAAAACCAGGCCTAGGACGCACACAAACTGCGATAAACCGAAACGGATTAAAATTATCACACATAAACCTGTACCCACACGAACACCTGTAGGACTCGCCTACTGAGAGATTAGCCTATTGCTGTTGTATTTTTGAAAAAATAATAAATAAAAAAAAATAAAAAATAAATGTGGCGGAAGTGTCATGTTTTGGAAGATCTTTCTTTGTACAGCAATCATTATTGATCTGAGTTTTGAACACTTTTTTTTTTCCCATAAAAAACAAATCAGTGGTTATATTGAATTGTGGAATTTGTGCCGAATTAAATTTAGCATAAGGTTTCACACAAGAGGACATGGTTTTCAGTGAAAAAAATTAAGTTCTTATGTTTTTAGAAAAACATGGATGAAAAAGTGATTGCCATTTACTAAAATATGGCCACTTATAAATTAGCCCTGAGGTATTTGTTAATGATTTTATTTATGTTTTTCTATGAGTTGTAATTGATTGAATTATGGTTGAGACAGTCACCCCATAGGACAGTTTTGACATTTGACTCTAAAATGTAAAAAATATATTATATCATAAAAATAAAAAATAATATATATATATATATATATATATAT
>CAIGQV010016645.1:4569873-4588473 GCA_903798115.1 Danio jaintianensis
ATATATGGAAGACAAAGAAATGTTTGTTTAACCATTTACTGGATTTTAAACAATGGCATTTTTAATTATATACATTTTTTAAAACCATTTTAAGGTCAATATTATTAGCCCCCTTAAGCAATATTGTTTTTCAATTGACTACAGAACAAACCATTGTTATACAAGGACTTGCCTAATTACCATAACTTACCTAAATAACCTAGCTAAGCCTTTAAATTGCACTTTAAGCTGAATACTAGTATCTTGAAAAATATCTAGTAAAGTACTATGTACTGTCATCATGACAAAGTTAAAATAAAATCAGTTATTAATAATTCTGGAGGGCTAATAATTCTGAGTTCAATTGTGTGTATATATGTGTGTATATCACATCAACACCCATACAGTAAATTTAAACATTCTATCCTATTCTCTTTTCATTTCAGCATCATGTGAGTGCTTCATTGGTTCAGTTCAGTTGGTCTGGCATGATGTCTGACCAGTGTGAGGGCCCATTAACTGCACCTGTACAGGTACAAAGTCACACCGGGGTTTGTGCAGGTGTGAAATAATGCTCATACACTGTTCACTGGTCCAGAATCTAATCATTATTCACAAACTGCACCGGACTGAAAAACAGTGGCCCAGCCGTACAAACACCCACACCTGTGTTCCAGCAGGTGCACATCATCACTCTTCACAGGTTCTCCAAGAGGTTCTGTCCACATGACACTTTCAGTACTGTGACGGATCAATCTTCCATACAAAACTGAATATGACTGCTTGTGTGGACGTGACCATGATGCATGCTAAGTTGAAGGACAAGCATACACAACAGCTAAAGTTAGCCTTCAAATTATGGTGCACTAGGAATTTTAAACATAAATGTTCTGAAATTATTTTGACAACATATACAATGACATTCGGTTGTTTTTAATTTAATAAAGAATAGCATGAGAAAGATTTTTACCATTCAAACATTTAACAAATGTGTAATAAAAAAAATAAAAGTAAAAAAAAGCAATATCCCTCTTCTTTTTCAACACACAACTGCACAAATAAACACACACATCATCTCTTTCCATTTGCTCAGTCTCTCATTCACACACAATCTTCATTTGAACTGGTTGTCGATGAGAGTTCCCTTCATCTTGGCTTTCTTGGCCTCAAGCTCCGCCTGTATGAAGACCAAAAGTGTTCAGTTCAACAGACAAAATCAGCCATAAAACACATTTATATTACTGTGAAACATCCTCACATTCTCAAGTCAAGTCATTCCACTGTCTCTAAACTTATTTAGTGCATTTTCCATGATGGCTTTAAAACCAATAGTAGTATTAACATTATTCACACAATATTGTAAGGAACTATCATTTTCAATCTTTTCAAAGATATATCATACAGATCGCATTAGCAGAGCCTGTGTGAGCTCAGTTGGATTTTCCTGATGTGTGAAAAAGATACTATTTGAACAAACTCAGCAAGTCTCGCAGTCTTACTCTTGCCTAGATCTGCAAAAATTCTCTCTGTTCCTCTCTCTTGTAGTTTTAGTATTATGTCTATAATATATTCCCAGAGTGAAGTCCCACAGCTCATGTAGACTTGATTTATGAGTTTTTGTCTGCAAAGAAGCATTTCCAACAGAATGGGAACAAAAAATCCCTTATGTTTCATCAAAAATACAGTAAAAAATGTTTTGGTCCTGTGATTGGAAGAGTACTCTTACAAAATTCCCTTGCATTAAAACAAATTTCCATACTGGTCTACGTTATTTGTAGTATGTTTCTGTGTTTGCATGTGTCGAGAATTTACGTGCATGTGTGTTGTCATGTTTTCTCAATTTGTTAGTTTTTTTTCCATTTTTATGTGTGTACTTGCATGTGTTTAAGGTCACCGTAAAAAAAAGAAAAGAAAACGATGTTATGCTTGCCATTATGAGTAATTTTGTAACTTAAAAGACAACTTTTTGTAGTTTACTGGGAGATAATAGCAGTATTGTTTTCCATTCTCACCATGTTTTAGCAGAAAAAAATGAATGTTAAGCCTAATTACTTCATATATCCTTCAGAAATCATTCTAATGTGCTGATTTGGTGCTCAAAAATATTTTTTATGTTCAGTGTTAAACATGGCTGAAATAAAATTTGTTTGATTTTTAAAACTTGTTTATATACTGATTCAGTAACACATGAGTCTTTTTTTGTGTAATTCATCAAAATAACCTGCTGGTAATTGGTTCATAATTCAGATTATACTGATCAAGCTGTATTTTATTTATTACAGCTAAGAGAATATGACACAACAAAAACAAGATTTCTTGTTGATACTTTTGTTAAAGTGTCATTATGTTTGTTGGAATTACTATTCGAATTATCACTGGTTTAATTTTTGAAAGAATTATTATTATTTTTTTGCAAATAACTTGATAAAATATGATAAAAACAATAAATACGACACAGGACTAAGACCAAATTAAAACAAAGCTGAAAAAACTAACAAAATGTCACAGTACAGTTTTACTTTAGTGTTACTGTGTGTGTGTGTGTGTGTGTGTGTGTGTGTGTGTGTGTGTGTGTGTGTGTGTGTGTGTGTGTGTGTGTGTGTGTGTGTGTGTGTGTTTCTCAACATTCTTGAAGAAAATTAAATATAAGCCTTCAGCTGCTTAACCAACCACTTTAAAGAACTTCCGAGGTAAATAAGATTAAGACAAAGTGAGTGAGTGAGTGAGTGAGTGAGTGAGTGTGTGTGTGTGTGTTTGTTTGAAGGTTCTCTGTCATCTTTAACTCTACATTCATTAGCTGTGCAGACTTTATTAAAGTTTCAATCTGCCTCAAGCATGAATGCCCATCTTACCAGTTCCTGAAGTCGTCTCTTGCTCATTCCTTTCCTCTCCAGCTGTTTCTCAATCACTTTGGCATTCTGGGCATAAGAGTCTGCCACCTCCCGCTGCAGCATAAACCAATCACAATCAATCACAGCTCTTCAACAAAGAGACAGGATGTAAGAAACGAGTCCACCGAAGAACAAACTCACCGCTTCAATCTCTTCCTCTTCTTCATCGATCGTTGAAACAGTAACAGAGCTGAACTTGCCCATGTCTTTGGTGCGCTTGGTCATCATAACCTTCAACACACACATACACATATATAAATGTTACCAGAATTCACAAGAATGTCATTTTCCTCACCCCTTTTTAAGCAAAAACGTGATATCTTACTCTGACTTTCTTGGGCGTCTCTTGTTTCTGACTGTAAACGCTTGTGTTGCCGAATCCCTGGCCAAACTTCACCAGAGCTCCGTCCACTATGAACGTTGTTTGTGTGCTCTTCATCTGATGTTGATAAAACAAAAGCAGACCACACCTACACCAAAACACCCACAAAAAGGCACTATTATTCAAAATCTAATAACAGTTTCTGCAGATTTTCATTCATTTTCCCTTAGTCCCTTATTTATCAGGGGTCGCCACAGCAGAATGAACCACCAACTATTATAAAACCCACACGAAAACAGGGAGAACATGCAAACTCCACACAGAAATGCCAACTGGCCCAGCTGGGTCTCGAACCAGTGACCTTTTTACTGTGATGCCACAGTGCTAACCACTGAGCCACCTTGCCGCCCTCCTGCAGATTTTTCTAACATGAAACACTCTCAGTGTTGACGTATGAGAAAAGTCAGTTCAGCTGACTCGGACAGAAATCAAATGTGTTAAAAATGCTGAGATCACACATAATTATCACATTTTAAGCAAACCCCAGAGCTGCAGTCAATCTATAAGCTTTGACGTCATCCTCCTGAGTCTCAGCATGACCGAATCATCATAGCGACATGGGAAGCTCAGGACTGGCTGTTGTGCATGCTTATTTATGCACACAGGGTATTATAATTGGAAAAGGCCATGGACTACATGACTGAGTCATCCATTTCAGGACTAAATGCTATTTATTGTGTGAAGTTGTGTGAGGTTATTATCACAAATTAGGCGTTGACACGCATGATCAGGATCTTGTACTATCATTTTAATGGGGTTTATATTTTGTAATACTGACCATCGACTATAAATGATCCAACCTAATGCCAGGCTACTTACTAAATTAAGATATAAATGTACATGGAATATTATATCAAATATTTATTATGGTTCCACTTCTTGCGGCCATTAAGTAATGCACTTTGATGTTGTAGTCTTTATTTCAGCAAAATAGAGATCTTATGTCTTTCCCTATCTTCATCCAATAAATATATGATTATAGAATATTTAATAATAAATAAAAATAATAAATATATATGATTTAAGGATGTTTACACATACAAAAGAAGACAAAATATTGACAAATATTTAATTAATTTTTAAGTTTTTTTCAGTGAATGCAACATTTAACGCCACAACAATCAATGTAATACTTTGTTTGAAGACCATTTCAAGGCCATAAGGCAGATTAAAAGCTTTTTAAGGCCTGAAGAAAATCTGTGTTTTAAATATTAACAACATATTTTGAAATGGTAAAGATCAATTTTCATTACTCAAGCTTTCAGTGTTACATATTCCTTCAGAAAGCATTCTAATATGCTGATTTGGTGCTAAAGAAACACTTATTGTTATGAGTATTAAAAGCAGTAGTGTTGCTTAATTCTGTCGAAACTGAACAGAAAAATCAACAGGATCATTTTCTAATCTTTTTGAACATTAGAAATGACGCAACTGTCACTTTTGTTCATTTTTAATACATCTCTCATGACCACAAGTAGTGAATATTAATCTTAGTGAATATTACAGTTTCTTGTAATTACCCAATTAAAACTAAACAAAAAAGACAGCACATGAAATGACCAATGAAAACCAATTAGTCCAGTGAGCTTTGGCATGTAAACATTTTAACAGCAGATGAATGAAATACTAACTGTATAATTGTGTTTTTATGATACACATTTTACAATGTTTACACAGTTTTCTGTGCATGTTTTGTATTACATTATAATATATTGTAAAATTGGTATGCAGGCTCACTTACTTTCCACATTTTTTGCGAAACTGCCTTTCAATGCCCTCTGACCTACATAGGGACATAAAGTGGTTAGTAATTCTTGATCAATGGTTCAACACTGCAATCCAAAACTTCAACACAACCGTGTAGACAACACACATACATACACACACACACACACACACCTTTTCAAGTACACAGCCTCATCCTCCTCCACGTTACAGAACTTGTGGGCGTGTTTTGCTGCATCAATCACTCTGGCTTTATCCCGAGGTCTCATGGGTAATTTCTCTATCTGACAGTCTAAAAAGAAACACAAAGAAGCTCAATTATTTTTTACCTTACTTCTTGCACAAAGCTCACACATTTCAAGGTCTACAGACAAAACCTCCAGACTCTTGCAAAGCAGAAAAGGGATGCCCTATTGACCAGTGTGGTCTAGCTGACCTTTTTTATATAGATATCAGCTAGGACTTTCAGATGCAAGTCTGTATTAGTTGCACACAATTTTTTATTGAAGTATACATTGTATTTAATTGAAAAACATGATAATATGCAGATCAAAATTAGAGAAAAACTTAAAATGTCCTACATTTTGAGGTCACTGCTTAGTCCTATTTGAAGTCATCCAAAGATCTCCACTGCAGTTAAAGGGACAGTTCACCCAAAATTGAAAATGTACTCACTATTTACTCTTTATTTAGTTCAAAAGCAGACATTTTAAAGAAAGCTAAAAACATGTAACCATTGACATCCATAGTAGGAAAAACAAATACTATGGAATTAATTATTACAGGTTTCCAACATTTTAAAAATTATACTGTTTTGGATTTAACAGAAGAAAGAAACACAAAGGTTTAAAACAAGTAACAGATGAATAAATGATGACAGAATTGTATTTTTATCCCTTTAATAATATACATTAAAAAAAGAAGGAATTCACTTAAAAGAATACTTTGAAAAAGGTGGTTTCAAACAGTTTTGATGATTTCTGTTGTATGGTCAAATAATAATAATTGCAAAATTTCTCCTATTTTCTTTTATGGTTCTCAAAAGAAATAAAGTCAGGCTTGGAGACTTCAAAATGAATAACTTCATGACAAATTTCACAAAAATACCGTGCGAGTTTAATCACACTCATTTTATTTCCAGCAGGAAATCACATGATTAACAGCAAACGAAAGAAAAACAGCACAATGGTGTGTTAATTACCCTCAGCTTCTGATTACATTTCAAGTAATGTGTTATTTCTCATTATTGCACTCTTGCTGAGGTGAAGAAGTCTACAACTGTGCTGGAGAAGCCTGTGTTTAACTAAAGACAAAAACCAGCTATTAATTCTGACTCCTTAGTATCCCAAAGAGAGTTTCACCTAGGATATCATGCAGCAAGATTATTAAAAGAATAATTAACATATTAATGATATATATATTAAAAAATATATCACAAAAATACTCACACTCTGCAGCATATAATATGTACACACACAAAGTAATTTACTATGGGCGTTACAATGACAAACTCATAAAGGAACCTGTGAATAATGTATTGTGTATGCTACTGTTGGAAACAATGACATTAAAGTCAGGTTAGCCTCCATACTTAAAGGGATAGTTCACCAAAAGACAATTCTGTCATAATTTACTCTCACTTTACTTCTTTTAAACCTTCATGAGTTTCTTTCTTCTGTTGAACACAAAAGATGATATTTCTAAAAATGTTGTAAACCACTAACCATTGACTTGCATAATATTTGTTCTTCCTACTATGGAAGTCAATGGTTACAGGTTGTAAGGCAGTCTTCTTCAAAATATCTTCTTTTGTGTTCAACACAAGAAAGAAACTCATAAAGGTTTGAAACAACTTGACAGTGAGACTATCCCTTTAATTTAACATGAGTGGAAACAATCCAAGAGCACACACTGCATCAAGTCCAAAATCACATAATCTGCACAACTTTCCAAACTCTTTTATTTAATTCGTCTCCTCTGAATACATTGTACTGAGCATGTTATATAACTTCCACAGGCCAAGATATAGGACAACACATTTTGAAGAGGCAGATGTATAAAATGACACCTATCTTTCAATACTCACAGCTTAAGTGAGGTTGAGCGGAACAATGTCCTGTTGTGTGAAATATCACTCTGTCTTCCCTAAAAGCGTTTCCCTGTTCACACATTCAACTGAGTTCCAGTGAAAATGCACATGATGAGAACAAGGTTAAGTTAGAGGACAAACAATACATGTTAATGATTTTATTCAATCCGATGAATAAAATCTTTGGATTCAGTTCCAAAAAGATTCATCAGCCAGTCATGATGGGTTCCTCAGAGATCCGTCCTGGGACCACTCCTGTTTTCCAAACTGACCCTTCACAGTTTGCTTAACAGGTGATCTGGCCAATCATAATGCCAATAATCGGTGCCCCTGTCACTGCGCAACACTTTTTCCGTCAAGAACAACATCCAGACTAACAAGGCGTAGTAGAGTAATAGTATAAAAAATTGTGAAAATGGACTCATATAGGACAAAGCAGACTGAAGGTAGCCAGAAAGGCTGGGCATATATTTAATATTTTCCTGAAACCTAGAAAAGTGTATAAAACGTTTTTTTAGGACGTTTGTGTGGACGGCAGCCTCACCACCAGCAATCAATCAACTGTGCTTCCACTAGCTGGACTGAAGACTTGAAACGCAAGAACTCGAGGCTGATGAACAACATTTTTCTCTTATGGGACCAAGACAGCCAATAAAACTTTAGTTTATGGCGATACGTGACAATAACCAGTGAACTATCTGAGGAAGATGACAGGTGAGATAAACTAGCTTGAACCACATAGAATAAACAATCAATTTATCTTTACTTTCATGGGTGCATTATTGTCTTGTTCGAGATGCCACCATTGTATGTGTTTGTGAATTATGCTAGGAAATCAATGTGTAATATTTTAATTGTATTGAAATGATCCGATCATCGTTATACTTGTAGGCTATAGCTTCAGTCTTAATTTTGTTTTCGTTTACACTCAGATGCTGAATAGTTTCATCTTATGCATATTGCAGACCTTTATGTCTGCTTTTGCCTGAAATCAGTATGTAATTTGTGAAGAAATAATTCACTATCCCTGGGAAGTGCACAAATTGATAGGGGAGTGCCATGGCTGATAATGAAAGCTTGTCAGAGAGCGAGAAAGGGGTTGGAGCTTTGCAAAGCGTCAATTACAACACACTAATATTGATCAATCAATCCTTTATATTTGAAGTAAATAAAACGCAACCAAAGATCTGTTGTTTTATCCTATAGGAGCTTTGCTCCCATACTGATCTTACAATTAATGCAAAACAATTATTAATAAGGATCTTTTGGAATGGCTCATGCAGTTTATGCAATACATGCTAAATATTTGTTAAACTTCACAGATGCGATTTGGGACATTTTGGTATTATCGCCAATAGAATTATATTTATTTATTTATTTTGTTTTATTCTAGGCTTGTGTGCTTTTTTCCATAGCAAAATCAAGCTACTCTGTTAAATAAAGACATACCTTGATCCCTGTTATTTATTGCATCGTGCAAACAGTATGATACAAAATAAAATGCATCATTAAACACAAGTTATTGTGTTTGGTTCTGTATGCACTGACTATCATTTTTGTTATTACTACATGCATTTTTTTGGTTAATTTGGTTGTGGAAAGTCTGAAATCGGTGAACCAAATCTAGCTGCAGTGTGTACAGGACCAGCACTAATTGTTATGAGTTACAGAACTGACTGGTTGATAATAAATAAAATAAAATGAATATCTATAATCATTTTCCTCCACTGTCAACCCTGCATTGTCAAATAAGTTGTTAAAAAACAAAAAACAAAAAAAAAAACGTTTCATCATTCACTAGTACATACATAATCATAGATATCACATAATCATAATTTCTAAATTATAATTTTCATGCTAGTCCATTTTTCAAAGTAAAAAAAAAAAATCACAAGCTTCAACAGATAATAAAGATTTTAGTGATTTAATTTATCATGAGTTGGTGCACAGTGAACAAGACTCCGCTGATTTGTTTAAAAACCAAACACCGGCAGATCTGTATCCCTGAACGATACAGTCCAAAGGCACAGAAAAGACAATATCATTACCTGCCTAAATACTATAGTAATTTATAGCAAATACTATAGTATATTGTTTTTGGAACCATAATATATTAAAGTATTTGTAATTTAATCTGTTGTGGTAATTCTATAGTTAATGTGGTAATATACTTACTTACTCCCAGGGCCATTTATATCGAAGTTGAAATTTAGCCGCACCATATTGGTGTTTTGTAACATCTAGTTTTTGATGTGGTAATATACTGTTATATAATTAAAACAAATTAGCCAATACCGTATTAACCTTTCTACAACAATACTACACTATAATACACCACAGTTTTCTGTGGTAAAAACTAAAGTATACTACAGCATTTATTACAGAAGTTCAGTTCACTATAGCTAACACTACAGTATTCTGTAGCATCCATTAACAAAGAGTTGTGAATGCTATAATTATATACAGTATAATACACTAATATTATTCAAAACATTATATTATGTAGAATAAATTACCTTTTTTTGATGTAACGTTAGGTAAATTGAGATAGAGAAGGAAGGAAGTGACGACTGCTAAACCATCTCAAGCACTAAAAACTTGATGATTTCTTAGTATTAGTCACTGTGTGCTCAATGTAACGAGTAAACTACTTTGTGTTTTGACCGTCTGCCACGATAACTGCTTTAAGCTAAAGTCGCTAAGGACACAAATACTCACCCAGAACCAGCACCATCTGGCCGCACAGACAGTAATACACGTGCAGGGGCTTCTCTCCGTCATCGTACTCCTCCCGGTCACGCGTGTCCGAGCACACCACACTGCGAGAAACCACTTTGGGCATATTTAACCTCCTTTTACGTTCTGTTTAAATTCTTAATCGATGATATGTGTTTTCAAGCTTGTTTACTGTCCTGTTGTCGCTCGGTGATGACGTCGTATGGTATGTCGAGGAGAGGAGACAGGCAATCCCTTTCATCTTTTGCCTGCTTTCCTCTAGATGCCGCTGTGGATGTTAAAAAGTACAGAATTCGTGCGCGGAAAATGAATATGATGAAAGTGAGCTATAGCAACGAGCGAGGACGTTTTTGCTGGTGCATTGAATAATTATACACGCGTGACTTTGAAATATAGAAGTAGTAGTAGGTTAGAAGCAAAAAATAATATACGTTTTATTTACAGGAATAAACTAAATGGATTAATCCTTACTAACTACCAAGTTTGCTTGTTAATTCTATTACTTGTAATTATTATTATTACTTTCTAAGTACACTGTTTCAGACAGTAGGCCAGAGCATTTCATAATCTATGGGTATTACCATAATATAAGGCATTTAGTAATCATTCTTTTATTTGTTTGTTTTAATATTATTCTAATTTTGAAATTATACATTTTTTTATTTATTTTTAGTAAAGACCGATTTATTAGTTTTAAAACTCTGACCTTGATCAAGAGAGTAGCTCAGATGTTACTCTTAGTTGTCTTGTTTAATTGTTTAAATCTGGCAAACAAAAATTTGTATATGCACAATTTCCAGTATGCAGTTATCTTTGGCAGTTCAATTATGTGTGTGTGGTTTTTTTTTGCCATGTAAAGCACAAAGCTGAGAGGAAAAGACAGGATTCCAGTCACTCCTAAAGTATCTTAAATGAGGTCTGCTCAGATTTTCACCACATGTAAAACTCACATATTAGACTTCGAACATTATGTGTTCTTTAATTTTTTAACATTCACAGACACACATTTCTGTTGCCAATATCAATAATCCTTCCTGCCTTACCACGTCTTCACAGGACAGTAGCAACAGGATGCCTTAAATAATAGACAGCTTGTGGTTTTATTTATGCAAGCACACACGTGTTAGTGTGTGTGTTATCATGCTGCTGGTTTGGCAGTGAGTTTAGCCATGTCCAATCTGAGCGATGTAGATGTGACTCTCTCTCTCTCTCTCTCTTTCGCTGTGTTGCTCAAATGAGAAACTAGCAGCCTAGGAGAAGCACCCTCACTTGAGTCTCTCAGAGTACCTCGCATCATGCTTCCTCCTCTCTTCCTCTCCTCTCTTTCCTTTTCCCTTGCTTTTCTCTCAGGTAAGACCGTCTTCTGTATTATTTGTACTTCTTTCTTCATTTGTAACTGCATGCCAGTGAACACAGGTAACCGTATGGCTGTCAGTGGTCTCAGGAGATACTTTACGGCATGCCTTTCCCTCAATTTGCTACTTTCCCTTTCTTGCTGTCTTAGTGGTGTTTGTGGTGGAAACACTGTGAAACTGCTCAAAGAATGTGTAAATTAATACATGTGCTGATTAATGAATCATTTACTTGTTCGTTAATGAGTTGCACCTTTAAAAGAAGCTTTAAATGCATGAGTAGCCTATGTATGGAATGGTTTTATAAATGTGACTGAATGAATTTAAATGTGATAATGAGCTTTTGCCTATGCAAATGTGTTTCAGGGAATTGGATGTGCCTGTCAGGATCAGACCTTTAAATTAATGTAATTAAGGGGGTTATAATAATGCCTGTCAGTATTAGGCTGCTGTGATGCAGTTAAGATGATGTGAAATGCTGGTTGTCTTCTTATATAGCACTTTTTGAGTGGGTAGTCAGCGGAAATGACTTTCCCGTATATGCAGTTTAGCTAAATTTAGTTTTAGTTTTTGTTAAGGATTGTTTGATTGAATGACACAGTATTTTAATCTTTTCAGTGTTTTTCCAGATACACTGCTTAAATATTCTGTAATGTTTTTTATTTTTAATGTAGTTTATGAGCGTCCCCTAAGACCTGCAAAATGTGTGCGTTTGTGTGTGTGTGTCTGTCTGTCTGTGTGTGTGTTTGTCGGAAAGAGAGAGACAGAGAGAGAGTATGGTTGTGGTAAATTATTGAGAAGTCTGGAGATTGATTAATGCACGCTCACACACACACACACACACTGAAGTACACTTGCAAGAACACAGACTCCCACACTGAAAAATGCCCCAAGGCATTGGAAAGCAAGGCTGTATTTATTCACCTGTCGAGAGATTCTCACGTTTTTATGCTCTGAGAGATGACCTGTGGCATCTCTTGTGATTCATAATCTATTATTTCTTTGGTCATGGAGACACGCAAGTATGAATCAAAAGTTCACTATTCCCTGTAGGATTGGAGGATGCAAGCATCCTATTATGATACGCTCACCTTATGCGGATGAAATCCTTTTGTTGGCTTACAATGTTTTGTTTGTGATTAGTAAATTAATTAAAAGTTTTGCCAGATAGCTGGTATGTATATGTACAGTACCGGTGTCATCTGAAGATTTTTATTTTTATGTAGATTTTAAGGGCTTAACATTACAAATCAAAGTGAGTTTTACTTACACAATCAACAATCCAAAAATGGACATTAAAATTGATAATATATTGACAGTATATTTGACTGGTACACTGGTAGACAACTAGTACATGGCAGTATAATGTTGAGCCCTGTTTAAATGTATTAATATTACAATTTTTGTTGAATCTAATTTAGTAATGTCATTTATTTATTTTGTTTCTTCTGTCATCACATTTTAATATTTAAAAACACTAATAACTTAATCATTTTAGTCAAGCATTAAAATGAAAATCAATTTCCATACTGTATATTGTGATGCTGTACTGGATACTGTATAATGTGAAATTCACATTAATAACATTTGAAATTATTTATTTTAGTTTTCAGTATTTTAAAATTTAATTTAGTATTATTAGTATAATGTATGGTAATATTATGGTTATTGGCTTTATAAGTCAAAACATGAAAAAACTATGTATTAGTTTTGGCTACAATATGTAATTGCGGGTTAGCTTCATACAGTACATCTATACATGGATAAAGTTATTCAATGTTAAATACAACTTTAGATAGTTCCCTTTTTCCTTGGGGTTTTAGTGACCTTCTGAAACCATAAATCAGCTGGACAGTCTCTCCATAGAGAACAGCAACTAATGTTTTGTGGTCTTTAGAAATCTTTTTTGAGGTCATCATTTCTTCTCTAGAACAGCAAATTCCAAAGTGATGTTTGTTTATCCTGAATGCTCACACAACAGGACATTATTTATTTGATGGTATCTGACTTCATTTGCTTCATAACAAAATGAATAAGCCCTGAACGTGGGATGAATATATGCCTGTACTGGGGTAAAAAGGAAAGCGTTATTTAGGGTAGAGGAGTGTTAAGTGTTTTGCCTATCAACAGATTATGGTCATTGGAATATAATCTCATACACACAATTAAACTCATGAGTTGATGATTATGAACTCTTAACCTCAACCCAGATGTACTGAATTGAACAGTGAAAAAAAGAAATTCTTAGTAATTTAACTGATGAAAGAGATGAATGGAAATCTAAAACTGAAGTGGGTTACTGAATATTTGCAAAAGAAATAGCCACCTCTGATGAAAGGTTCACCAGTTATTAAAAGAAATACCAAATAAAGAATAAAGAATTAATTTAGTATTCTGAATTGTTAATATATATATATATCATCCTAGCACAAATTCTATCAAACTTTGGGAGGACATTTGGCCATTTCTAATTATTGTCCCGCCGGTGTCTAAAACAGTTACAGCCCTGCCTTAAAGTGATAAATAACATAGACTAGCAATTTTAGGCCCCCAGGCTGCTCGTGTGCGTGACAAACACACATTTCAGTTTCAGAGCAAGTTGGATTTCTCTCCTTCTATATCACACCTTAAATTTTAGTCTTGGTGTAAAACTGATAAGGCAGAACATCTGTTCATGTGTTTGTGCTCCTGCCTGCCTGTTTTTGAGAGAGGTTATGAAGGAAAGGGATTCTTGAGAGAGACTTTGCCACTACCAGCCACTACTTTGTATTCTTTCTGCAGGCAAAAGGAGAGAGAGTCCTTTGACCAGAACGTAGTGTAGATGAAAAGCAGAATGAGCGATGCTGGATGGACAGTGAAAGAATGTTATTGTGACAGTGAATGAAAGCAAACGAAAATGCCATTGTTCTCTGTGACGTCATTATGGCTGTTGTCAGAGTGATACAAACTTGAGCAATGTCCTGATGAGAGTAAGTCTCTAAAGTTTTCAATGGTGCAAAGTAATAACTTTAGGCTAGCGGAAAACATATTTTATAGTTGACTGTATACATTTGAAATGGATAGTTCACCCAAAAAGTTAAATTCTGTCATTACTCACCCTCAAAGCATTCCAAACGCATAAGCCCTTCTTTCATCTTTGGAAATGCATGACCTGGGCTGACACTGAAGACAATATATTGTTAAATAAAGTCGTAATTTATGTCTGTTATTTTATTCATTTATTTATTTGCACACAAAGGTATTCCCTTAGCTTCAAAAAATTACAGTTGAAGCACTAATGACACACGGACTTGTTTTGATGATGATTTTATTACCTCTGAAAAGTAGCTCTTAGAATTCTTAAAAAATATTTTAATTTGTGTTCCAAAGATTAACGTCTTATGGGTTAATAGGTTAATAAGTCAATGAACAGATTATAATATTGGAAAATACTATTATTTCTTTTTTCAATTTTTTATTAAATACATTTTTTGATCTTGACATATTTAGGATACATCTTAAAAAAATTTATTTGTGAAGTATTCTGATTTTAAAAGTGTGAATACTACTGTAGACTGGGAAGGCATGAAAATTAATACAATTTTAAAACACTCACTCACTTTCAATTGGCTTATTCCTTTCTTTCTTTCACATGTTTCACCAGCAAATGCCCTTCCCGTTACAGCTTAGCCCTCTAATGCAAACCCAGTGCTGGGAAACACCCATACACCTTGCACCACAGCCAATTTACTTTATCCATTTCTCCTATACCACATCTCTTTGGACTGTAAAACATGCAAACTCTGCACAGAAAGGCCAGGGACCTTCTTCATTTGAGGCGACAGTGCTACCCACTGAGCCACTGTGCTGGCCCAATTAAAAAGATTTATTTTTGGTGTTTTATTATGATAGGACAGTGGCTAGACACAGGAATCAAAAATGTTGAGAACTACTGCTGTTGAATGTCATTGTTATTTATTTATTTCAGAAGAATGTTCATAAATCAATTGAAAAACGGAACTTAAAAAGAATTCCCTCTCATCATATTGCATTACAGGGCGCTTCAGTCATGTAATTTCAGAAAAGCTAACATCTAGCTGTCAGTTGCACACATCTGGCAACAATAAAATTAAGCCTGAAATGTCCCATTGCTGTTTAATCTCCCAGTTGCTTCAGTGGAAACTTCTTAGTCCAGATATAAAAAACCCTGCCTGAAACCCTGCAGAGCTTTTGAGAGCTTTTACTTTGAGCTTTTTACAGGAAAAGTAAATGTATTTCCCACAAAGTCCAAGAACTTTTTAATTTTATTTTCAATACAATGTAATCCTGGCTGGCAGTCTTGCTGTTTTGTTACTTTAATATATATATATATTATTATCAGAAGCAGCAGATGTTGCTGATTTGAAGCCTTTTACTTCAAGGGGTTGTGTATTTGAGGTTTGTAAATATTTTATATCACATAGCCTCTTGGAAAACTGATTATTTTAAAAGACAAGATTTCATGTTTGTTCAATTTCCAAGGTGTTACATTACATCACAGCTGCAGTGTGCTGTGATGTCATCAGTATAAGAGATGCACTGTGATGATGTTGTGAGGCTGAGAGGTCACGCGAGTGGTGGCAGGGTTACCACAAACTAACCGAATCTTCCATCAGTCACGTGACCTACCGGCATCATGAACTTTGACCTCCAGAAGTGCATCAAAAGGGACGACAACAACATTAGCACACACAAAAGCAATGGGTGAGGCTAGATTTTTAACTTAGTGGAACTTGGTAACAAAGTGCCTCTCAAACTAAAGTACATCATTTTACAATACATGAGATTATAATAGGACATTTGAAAATGCAGAGAGACAAAAGGGACAAAAATATGCGCAGAAAATACATGTCTAAACTAAAACTGAAAATGTGTTCTGTAAAGGATCATACATGACAGACAGCCGTATATTTTTGAAAAGGTCTCATCTGGCAGAAAGCAGCACTCATAATTGTTTCAGGCAGAGACAGAATAATAGCAAGTAAATGTGAAGAGTATGCACATAGAGGTTTTGGCTTGTATTTTGGTTTGTAGTTTCATCAAACTTTAGTAAATCATTTTAGACCACATATGTCTTTAGTGTTCTTGTTTCAACAAGCACAAATACATCACAACCAGGCACACATCTTGAGATAATCCTCATGCCGTAGCATTATGGGGCATCTGGGATCTGGTCGTGTTGATTGGTGTTTTACCATGCCATTTGAGACCATTGGGAATTTCAACTAACATAGATTGGATTTCAGGTACAATGATTAAAGACTAATTGGCAACTCTTTTACAGCAGGAACGTACTTGGATTGGATTGATTGATCATTTACCATTCGCCATAGAATAAAAGCACAACTGCACACAATTACTTCTTACTCATATTTTACATGTGTAGGAGTTTCTTTTTTCCTCATAAAAAAAAGAGTCCAATATCAAAATTTACAAAGTTTATTATGCTAGTTCACATAGTTTTTCCTTAGGTGAGCAATTAAGTTAATCCTCTGAACAAGCTTGTTTTAGTAATCTAAAAAAAAGTCTGACCAGTTGCTTCCACATTTGGAGTGGCGATCCTTCTTTGTTGAAATCAGTTTGATGGCTTCAGCCACAATATTCTTAACCATACCCATTTACCATTAGTTTGCTATTAGGGAATGATGCACAAAAAGATATCCCCGCCACTTACTCAATATTCTGTTTTAATTAAAAGTACATCAACATAGTGAATTACAAGTCTTAGCAAATTCTGGTTCACACTGACTTTAATTTAAGTGTCATCCTTGTCCTTTTGCAGCCTCGCCACTGTGCTAAAGCACCAGATAGACTGAAGCGACAATAGATGTTTTGCCTGAGATGGCTGTTTTGCGATTGGTGAATTTGAAAATATATTTACTTACCCTGGGGCATCACGGTGGCGCAGTGGGTAGCATGTTCACCTCACAGCAAGAAGGTCGCTGGTTCGAGCCTCGGCTGGGTCAGTTGGCGTTTCTGTGTGGAGTTTGCATGTTCTCCCCCTGTTCGCGTGGGTTTCCTCCGGGTGCTCTGGTTACCCCCACAAGTCCAAAAACATGTGGTATAGGTAAATTGGGTAGGCTAAATTGTCCGTAGTGTATGTGTGTGTGTGGATGTTTCCCAGTGATGGGTTGCAGCTGGAAGGGCATCTGCTGCGTAAAACATATGCTGGATAAGTTGGCGGTTCATTCCGCTGTGGCGACCCCAGCTTAATAAAGGGACTAAGCCGAAAAGAAAATGAATGAATGAATTTACTTACCCTTTAAAGATGTGCATCACCTATAGGCCTTTACCACATTCCCTAAAGAAAAGGAGACATTTTAAAGTCAACACTGCACACTAGGTATATTTGTAAACTTAAAAAACATGGACAGTAGGTTGTTCATTCTGTCAGTGTTTGGGAGAGAAAGTCATATTTATTTATGTCTGAGTTTTGAAATGCACTGGAGACATTGCAGTTAATAGAGGTTCGAGTGCTTTCGAGTATGAGTGCGCACTTGAAGTCAAAGCTCTATTCTCTTTTACGAACTCTTTGCAACCTGTGACCACAGTGATCGTGACTAAGGATGTACAAAGGTTTGGTTTGTATTAAATTAAACTCATGTACAATTGCTCAGGTGGTTCAAGTGTAGACTAAAAGTAAACAGTATATCTCCTACTAGTTGACACTGAAAACCACCAATATTACCAATATTTGAATGTTAAGTGTAGAGTTACAATTAAATACTTGAAAAGGAATGCATTGTTTTTAAAAGAGAACCTGGCCAGAAACCTTTTAGTTGGTGAGTTCAATAAGCACATGGGCAAGGTGTGCACGCGAGCAAGCGCTCTCTTTGGAGATGATAATAGAGAGTCTGTGAACGAGATGAGCTGGAGCTCTGCTGGGAAGGGTCATCCATTCCGCCACCTCAGAAGTGGTAACAGAGCCAGACAGCATGTAGTTGACAGTGTTGCCGTGCCCTTGGATCAGTCTCTTCATTGGCTTGTGTGGACCACTGCTCACTAACGGCTGTCCAGGTGCTTTCTCTTGCTATAGACAAAGTGCATTAATAGAGCAGGAATTTTAAACAATATAACCTACATAAAGTATATTTGTAAAAGCCATTTTAATCCTATTTCTTGATTAACTTTCCTATAGTTTTTTACTTTGTGTTTAATGTGGCTAATGTTACATAAAGTCATATTGATTTTTATGTTGTTCTGCATTGCTTTTCTGAATAAATAATAAAATGTGCATTGGCTGATGTTGAGTGTATGCTTTTCTTTTTTCCTTTTTTTAAGACTGCCTAAAGTAGATAATGCTGATAATGCGAGACAAGTGCACGGCATATTTGTGACCTATTGTTAGCAGATGTCATTGAGGAATTTGACAGCTGGGCTTAATCAGAATCAGAATCAGAATCGGTTTTATTGCCAAGTGTGCTTACA
>CAIGQV010016645.1:4598473-4609247 GCA_903798115.1 Danio jaintianensis
GTAAATATTATGATCAATATGCAACACTGAGTAAAAATCATATACCACCACCTTGATGGCCTAAGGCTTTTGCACAATACTGTATAAATATCAATATTTTATTTTTGTTTTCCTTATTAAGACACAAAAGTGCAGGAGATATGTACACAAAATACACTCAAAAAATGATTTCTACTGCTTGTTCAAACTACTTTGATAATATGAGCTGAAACAACAAAATCTTTGAGATATTTGTGGGACAACTTAATTGTTTCATGTTCAATCTACTTAAATTTGGGAAAATGTTGTCAGGTTTTAACTTGATCTATTTGTGTTGGGACAACATGAAGGAATTATGTGAGACAGCATTAAGAACAAAATTGCTCCTTCAAACAAAAATCTGTATTTAGTGTGACCTCCCAACCTGAACTTTTTAGGGGAAGCTGTCCTGAAGTTTTATGAAATAATGTGGTATTCAATACCAGTCTTCTTTTAGCACTTCCTAGAGTTCTTCTTTAGTTTTGCTGTTTTATCTTTTTTTCTGGCCAGGTAATCCCATACTGCCTCTAAAATTTTCAGGTCTGGACTTTATTAAGGCCAGTTCATGACCGTCAGCATTTTATCAGCAGTTTTTGTCTCCAAATATGATTTCACTGCATTAGCAGTGCTTAGAATCATTACCATGCTGAAACATAAAACCATTACAAAGCAGGTGCTTTCCAGAATAAATGGCATGATGGATTTTAACCTGTCTGTATTTTCACAATCCCATCAATTTGGGCAGTATCAACAACAGCCCTAGAACAAACGCAGCCCCAAACAAGGACAGAGGCTCAACCATGTTTCACTGAGGACCTAAAACACTGATGTGCTTATATATTAATAATATAATATTAAAACTATATGTTTTAATAATAATGATTTTGAAAATTGCATTTTTTTAAAATAATTGTTTTACTTTTTTTATACTGTACTTACTGTTTGTAATTAAATATTTGATAGCTCAATAGTAGTCTCTGTCATCTACTTTTTATCATTCTCTCTTTGAAGTGGTGGTTTTGAAGCCAAGGCTCTTAAAATATAAATTAATGACATGTTTGCAAGGTATAGTCTGGTGACTGTTATCATTTTTGCAGCACGCATACAGTACCTAACAATTTTATAGTGTGACTTCCAGTTGGCGTGGATGAAAGCAATACAATTTAGCTGCACAATAGCCTAAGCCATAAGGTACACAGTAATAATATTTTGATAAATAGACTAAAAATTTAAGTAAAAAAAATAATTAATAAAATGTAAAGCAACAAACAAAAATCTATGATATCCCATGACAGACAGAAAAAGGGCAAACACTGGTAAAACAACAAATATTCAACAAATTTCACAACCAGGCCAAATGTCTGAATATACAGTACCTGAAAATAATGGAAATAACCACAATTGCCATAAAAGTATGAAATAGTTTTCAGCATTGATAAAAAAAACATTAAACATTATTAATAATTAATAATAAGCACCAAATCAGAATGATTCCTGAAGTATTGTGTGACACTAAAAACTGTGGTAATTAGTGTTAAGAATTAGCATTTCCATCAGGAAATTTTTTAAATAAATGAAACTTTGGTGAGCATAAAATACTTATAAAAACATATCTTATGAAACCTACATTTTTGTTTAGCGGTGTGTGTTGTCAGAAAATAATCTTTCAGTGCTTTATCTTTTACCATTCAAGCGTGATCTGTGCTTCTATTAAATGCTATAATATGTTTTTTATAGTGTCCCAATAATTATCTATTCCCAACCTGTCCAACCCATACCAACCTGTCTTTTGAGGGCAAAATAATTAACAAATGAATTCTGTCAATACTGTCTATCATATTTAAATGACATTTAACCTTAACTTTTCTATGCATGTTTGCATTCTTTTTCCTTGAGTATTTCCACAGACCTCCTGGTTTATACATTTATTCATCAATACAGCAAAACTGCCACAAATTATGCACTCAGTGGATAGCAGATTGAGCCTGTCGGAGGCGGTCTTTCTAACTGCAGATGTAATGCAGCACTTAACAGGGTTTTCCCCCTTGTTATGCACATCTCTCCAGAGCTTGGGGTTTAATGGATGGTGATAGACTGCTGCTGCTTTATGGATGAAGCTGTCTTACTTACATGGGCTGAGACGGGCTCCCAGGAGGGTTTTCGGGCACACAACACTATATACTGTAAAACCTCAGTGGGAATGGGCAGACTCTGTGTGTCCCATCCACAAAAATAGCTGGGTGAAGAGGCTGCTTATGGTGGTAGAGCTGCTTTGAATGTACTGTGGAGTATTAAAATAAGGATAAAATAATAAGTACACGTTCAAAACGAAGTGTCAATGCATTACCATGATATATTACTGAAAGCCTGCAATCATTGTATTTTTGGCAGTTCTTGAGCAAAAATGACTGATAAAAAAATCTCAGCAATTTCTTCTGCAGGACAAAGAGTTCAATTATATTTAGAAACTGCTTTTGTCTACACATTGCGCCTCATTGAACACCTGCAGAGCACATTTTTGTGTAAATCGTTTCTGACATAATTTTTCAGATTCATGAAACAATTTGTATTCTACAAATTTTAGTCAGCAAGAACAAAAAATACACCTGCTTCCTACCACATGTAAATGTGGTGTAATACTTGATGATACTGAACCTTGATGCACAGGCATAATATTTTACAAGTTCATTTGGTCAGTTTTTTTATTTGTTTATTTTGTATCAGAGAGTTGGTCACTTTAACTCTGGGTAAAACATAGTGCCCTTCACTGTCACTCAGTCATCCAATCAGTGGAAGCGGGGCAGGAAAAATACACCAATCAACCATCCTACTGCACTTGTACAACCACTAAACAACAAAGGAGAAGTTGATAGAACTGATTACTACATTTTTATATTCAGTTATAATCTTTAAAATGAGATACGAGTAATACGCTACTGTCTTGGATTCCAAATCATAGCAACCAAAGCTTGAAAATGCTGTGCATTAAAGTGTTCTCGGGCAGCGCCAGTTGGTCATTTTCAGAAAAGAGCCTGGCTTTTTGGTGATTATTAGGAATTTGGCCTGTTAGTCTTTTTTTGCATTTATAAAGTACATTGGAGGCAGACCTTAAATGCGAGTACAGAATATTTCACTGCATTCCTGGACACATAATTTATGTAGGCTTGTTGTAATTTATTTGTGGGGATTATGCTAATTGTGAATGAGCCTGCCCTATTTGTAAATGATTGGAATGCATGCACATGTTTGTGATGTTAACAAAGCATTTGTGAATCTAAAGGATAGTTTTTGCGAAGGTCTGTGTTAGATAGAAATTAATCAAAATTTTATTATATGAGTGAGGCCCATTGAACATCAGTAAGGTCTGATACAACACTGGACCCACTGACTTGCATTTTACTGTACGAACAACAGTTTAAACAATGTTAAAAAATTTACATCTTTTACATTCCACTTAAAGAGAGTATGTCAAAATGGGTCAAAATGACATATCCATGATAAATGTTTAAGGTTTAAATGGCGACAATGTAGAGTGGTGGAAATGTTCAGTTTGTAGCTGCCAAAATATTCTCAGTCTATTTTATGATCTTTTAAAAATAACAATTCTTGGCAGGGCAAACAGAGAAACAGTCATAATGTTGCATATACAAGGGGCAATACAACTATACACATTAGAAAAAGAATAAAGCAGCTAGTAGAACATCCTATAATGATGACGGAGTAAATTAAATTAGTAATTGGCATTATTTTGAGGATGAGGTATTGAGTATCGAGGTAGATTATTAATTATTAAATGTCTTGTACGTAAATGATGCAATGTATTTGCAACATACAGAGTCTGTACAGGTATGGCATGCAGAGATGAGGTCTGACTGCCTGTGGAAAGGAAATACTTGTGTATAGTGTTCCTTCGCCTCAGGTCTGAGAGATAAATGGGGTCCTTCCTGATGGTGGACGTGATGTACTGGCCAGTTTATCTGTTATAAGGCTGTTATAAGACTGTCAGCACCAAAACAATTTCCATAGGCCAGATAGTGATTTTTTTTTTTTTTGAGAGATTCTTAGTAAAATCCCTGTAGTGAACCGGCAGGTTGAAAAGGTCCTGTGAGGAGTTTGTTGATTACAGTCTTAGGTAAGATTGTGTTGCTGAATTGAAATCAATGTGTTCTGACATCGGGGTCTTTATTTTCCAGGTGAATGAGTGCGAGATGGATGGTGGTTGTTTTGGCATCCTCGGTTGAGCGGTTACTCCTGTAGGCATTTTGATTAGGGTGCAGAGTAGCTGGGTTTTGAAATTTGCCATGACTTGCTGCTCAAAGTAATGGAAATGAGTGCCAAGGGGGAATTTTCATTCAGAAATCTTCAAGGTTCAGGGCAAAGGTAGATGAAGTAAACAGATCCTGTACTTGAGCTGAAATATAGATTGGCATCAAAGTCTAGGCTGTTCTTTCAAAGCATCCCAATGGCACCCTAAACTTTCAGAATTTCAGAATTAAATTTCAGGTTTAGGTCTGCTGAGGAGGTTGCCTTAAGTCTGTTAATTTACCCACTTTCAAAATGTAGGTGACTCTTCCTTTAGTTGAGCATTAAAGAATTTTTTTTTTAACAGAAGCTGGTCCTAATAAAGCATATACAGTATAAGCAAAACAAAATAATACCCATGGTTCCTGATGATAGTACTGTACATTCAAGTCTTGTGAAGCAAAACATTTGGTTAGTGCAAGAACGTAAACATTTAATTCACAGCCTTGACAAATGTAAGCACAAGCCTGCTTTCTTATAATGACATATGTGCTGGCGCAAACTCACATGAGAGATGCTGTTTGTTTACAACAGAGAGGGAGGAGATGTGTGTTGTTTTGTTCATCAAAATGCTACTTTTGCTTGTTCTGGATGCTGTAACGCATCTAAAATTACTTTCACAAACACAATCTTAATTGGGAAGATAAACTTTTCACAGAGTCCCAAAGTTTGATATACACCAATATGCGACTAAATGTCTGTGCTCCAAAATTGTGTAAACTCTCTCAAGAGTGTTTGTTGAAGTTGCACATTAAAGATAATAAGATTGTTATATATATATATTTTTTTTTTTTTTCACAGACTTATTGTTTTGATTCAAAGGAAGGTATCTTTTTTTTGCTGTTTAGCCCATATATTACTTTTTGACTCTCAAATGTTGGTAGCTGTGTTGTGGTTGTGGATTGTCCATTGGTTGTGCAGTTGTGGATGGTGGACTGTTTGTTTGTTTAATATAATGTGAAATTGGGGTTGTAGTATTTATTTCCTTAGTTTTGACCAAAGCATCTTTAATTTGTTAGAGATCATTAAACCATTATGCTTTGTCTAAAGTCTGTCCAATATCAGTTTCTTAAGTGATCTTCATTAAAAACACTGCTGATAAAGCCATTGTCTGGTAATGCAGTGAGGCTGTAAGTCAGCAACATAATAAGCTTTTCAGATGCAGCCATTCAATTAGAGTACAAATGATTCAATGAAAAGAATCTGTTCAAGACATTGCTTCGTTCATGATTCAGAAATCACTTGGAGCAGGTCTTATTTTTTTTAGCTTGAAAAAAACAATGAAAGTGAGGTTTTACTCAAATGTAGTGGAGTAAAAATACAATATTAAACTCCACGGGAAATGCCGTAGATGTTCTTCCTTACTGTCAAACTTGGGTGAGAGAGACCCAGTTGGCTCAGAGCCGGAATGTGTTGGAAAAAGTGATTGTGTCAGACGCAATGGGGATTAAGCTGTATATGTCTCAAATGTGTTGAGTGGGTTGAAAGAGGTGAAATGTCTTTTTTAACTTTAAGAGATATAACTGCCAAAGATATGTGAGAAGACTGTAACAATGTTTTTGTAATGAACAACTTTGAATTATACCACATTTCACAATATTTATCTTGTTCTACTGGTCAAAACTTTGAAAATATTGCTACCCAGGCTTATTGAAAATACGTGCCTCAGCCTACATTTTTGCAAAACGTATAATATGTTTCATTGCACGTTTCACATGACAAATCTTCTGGAGGGTGTACATTTTTGCTAATCTACATTTTGGCAATCTACAATAGGATACATTTTGTTGTTTTGTTGTTTGTTGTTTTTCGTTTCAGAAACACATCCTTCTTGTACAAGTCCACCAGAAGGCAGGGCTTGAGGATAGATCACCAAGCAAACACTGACTTAAACCCAACCAATAGTGTTTTAAAATGCTAACGTAAGAGAAAAGTGAACTGCACTCCACATAGTTTACCTTGATTTTGCATGGCTTTTATATCTTTGTGTTTTGTGGTACTTGTATGTATTTGGTGTTGTGAACTGCACAAAAATAATCCTTTATTCATCAATATGTACCTGTAGATATCATTTGTGTGAAAAGAAACAAGGGGGCGGCACTGTGGCTAAGTGGTTAGCATGGCTAAGTTCGCATCCCGGCTGCTGGAGGCCTTTCTGTGTGGCATTTCCTCCGGGTGCTCTGGTTCCCCCCACTGTCCAAAACATGCAATATAGGTGAATTGGATAAACTAAATTTGCCATAGTGTATGAATGAGAGAGTGTGTGAGTGTTTCCCAGCACTGAGTGTTGAGCTAAAAGGGCCGGTAAAACATATGGCAGAGTAATTGGTGGATCATTACGCTGTGGCGGCCCCTGATGAAGCAGGAAATAAGCTGAAGGAAAATTAATGAGTGAGTGAAAAGGAACAAAAGTTGTTGGTGCTCCATACTGCCCCAAAATCTTCATTAACTAGAAACCGCAGACAAATGTATATTTTCACAAAAATGTAGGCTGAGAAAACACATTTCCAGTGAGCCTGTGTTGAAGTATTGTGTTATTTATAAGATATTCAGAGATATAATTTTAATTTCTATACTTTACCAAAGTGATGTTTTAACGAGTATAAAAAGTTAGAACTAATGTGATGCTCTTTTTACTTTATGAAGTTAACAAGAAATGTATATACATTGGGAATTAGCAATGGCAGATATATAAAATGAGATCTATTTAAATGAGAAATATGAATGTGTATGAAAGGGCAATCTCCATGGACTTTACATTTAAATCATCCTCTCTCTTTGTCTTGGTTCTCAGTCTCTCTCTTCAGCGTAACATCAATACACATTGTTTACGCAATTTAACTGGAGCAAGCATGGAACATAGCAATTTGTTTAACTAGGAAACAAAAGCTTTCAAATGGTCACGGCTGTGATACCCTGCTGTTTTTAAATGGATTGAAAAATGCATGAAAGCACAGATTTTATACACTAATGGAATCCACAAAAGGAGTTTGAGTAAAAAAAAAAATCATTTTTTGTCATGTTAATGGCAGGAGTTTATCTATTTGGGAAAACATAAGGAAACCTTTCTTATTATCTCTTTCATGATTTGCGTCTTCATCAATGATTTGTATATTCTAATTAGCACAGACTCTGCCAATGAAATATTACAGCCTGCCTCATAAAAAACAATAAAAAGACAAATGCACTATCACTGAATTCTAATTATACACTTAGTACTTTTACAAGTACACATTAACATTCTTATCTAAAATGAAATGCAATTGCCTAGCCGACAATATTCATTATTAATATGGAAATCCCTGCTTCGCAAATAGTACCACACAGCATTTATTTTCAATGAACAGTACTCCTGTGGGATATTTAATGGCTCTTTTCTCTGTGTGTGTGTGTGTGTGTGTGCGCGTGTGTGTGTGTGTGTGCGTGCGTGCGTGCGTGCGTGCGTGCGTGCGTGCGTGCGTGCGTGCGTGCGTGCGTGTGTGTGTGTGTGTGTGTGTGTTTTCAGTGTTAGATGTCTATCCTGACACGTGTCATTGTGAAGGTCGGAAGGTGAACTGTAATGGCAAAAACCTGCTCCATGTACCTGCTGTATCCTCTAATGTAACTGCACTGTAAGTATAACACCAGCAGCAAAGAGCAACAGAGCTTAACCTTAAAGCAGTGCTCTGGCTTGCCCTGTTTTCTTGTTTTAGAGGGGTTTTTGGTCAGTTTACAAGACCACAAGCCTGGCCAGCAAGAAAGACCAGCAACCCACTTTATAGGATTGGTTCCTGTTGTTTTATTTTTATTTATTTATTTTTTGTCAACAGGGAATGAGATGCAATTTACAATCTTTGTTTTACATGTGTAAGAATCATTATTTTTCTCCCACGCTGCCCTCAGAGAGCTGAACAGTAACAGAATTGAATCTCTGTCCCGTGATCTGTTCATCCGCTACAGACACCTGGAGAGACTGTGAGTGATACTTCATCTGTCAATCTCATCTCCTACTACTTAATCCCTCTCTACTTTAACTCATCTACGCTTTTTAAATGTCTCCTTGCATTGAGCTCAAGTCATTATATATTAATGATGTTTAGCAAAAACTTTGCAATCATGATTATTTTATTTTCTACCAATATTATTCTGATTGTCAATGCTGTTTATACACATTCCTGTCATTTCCATTTCTGGTCTATTGCTGTTTATGTGTTCTGTTTATGTTTTGCATACAGTATGTTTACCCTTAATTTAAAAAATATAAATAAATAAATCAAATCCCAAGAAGACAGATGTCTGAATATGAGCATTTCAGGCAGTTAGACACTTTATGCATTTTAGACAACAACTATTTAAGGAATGAACATAGTTGTATTGATCTTAAAACACTAAGTGTGAGGTGATAAAGTGAGACAAAACACTAATGGTTTCTTACATAACTATTGACACTATATGACCTACATCATTTCATTCTGCTGTCAAAAATGTAAATATACCTCCATATTTTCTTAATTTGCTGTTAAGTGCAATTGAGGTTTTAAAGCCTCCTTCCGACAGCATGACATTTTTATTGTCCATCAAAGTTAAAAAATGTAGCACTCAGTATAGCCAGACAACATTTAGACAAAGAAAGAGACAGAGGCTCTCACAAGACACCTCATCAATTAATCATAATAAATGACAGACATTGCTCAGAAAATGTTAGAACAGTCAGTGTGTCTATAGTCTTGTGTTTAAACGCATAGACATTTAAGGCAGCTGTGCTCAAGGACTTTGACATTGATTCCCATGCTGAAAAAAATTATTCATTGAATTTACAACATTTCTTTAAGGTAAGTGGTTGCAAACTATTTATATGGGCTGAATTTACACAAATAAATTAAGTTGAACATTACAAAATTTAATTTGTTTGTTTAAATTCAGCCCATATAAATAGTTTGCAACCACTTACCTTAAAGAAACATTTTTTTTAAATCTAATAAAAAAAAAATTCAGTGCACTCTCCTCTCCCAGGTTTCTTGTCATATCTCTACTGTCCTATCAGCAAAAGCATAAAAAAGCCGCCCCCAAAAAACAATTTTAGAATAAAGATAACAATCATAGGATCATTGTTTGATGTAGATTAAAGGCTCCTTTTAAATGTTTCTGTTCCCACAGCAACCACGAATCAATAGTGAATAGCATGAACTGCTTTTGATCATCATGCAGTGTCTGTCAGTTCATTGATCTTGAAATTCGGGGAATTATGTGTTTGGATTTGTAAACGTACTAATGTTTGGATCCAGTATGATTTGTAAAAAAAAAAAAAAAATTTGATCAAAAATCTATATTCAAAACAGTAATACTGTGAAATTGATAATTAATATATTTTAAAACATAATTTATTCCTTCGTTAAAAACATTTGTGCTGCTTCAAATAATTGTGGGATCCACAGAAACGTCAAAACAGCATTTTGAAACAGAAGTCTTCATTATAAATGTCTTACTGTCACATTTTTATCAATTTATTATATTACTTGATGAATGAAAGTATTATGATTTTTAAAAAGTCATCCTAACTCTAAACTTATGAATAGTAGTTAACATGATTATTATATAAGTCAGCGGGATTTGCAAAATTTCACAGTGATAAAGACTCATCCAATCATTATCCCAAAACGAACTGTGCTGGAGTGGATGTGCTTCCACAGAAGCCATATATAATCTGAGAGGGTTTATTTGCAGTAGTGACTGGTTAACCAAGCAGTGCTCCATCATGAAACATAATGTGGAATTGGTTTCCAGGCATTGCTTTCCAACACTATACAAAAACACGGGATGCTCTGATTGATAATTCAGTTATTTAAGGGGCAGAGCTTGTTTTTAATGAGGTGAAAAATACAGCATGTACGAAAAATCTCAAACTACTGTGAATATTTTCCCTGTCTCTGCAGACATTTGGAAAGCAACAGTATAGAAACAATCTCCAAGAGGGCATTTTCAGGACTTGTCGCTTTGCGCAAACTGTGAGTAATCTGTGAATGACTGACCCACTCAATGTGTGCAATTATATCAATGACACGTGGCATCGATCCTTCTCAGAGCTCCGGTTTAAGTGAATGTGTAACACTGATTATCTGTCTGCACAATTATGAGCGCCCGACACCTTTTTGTCCCATCAGCCAGTCTAAGGCTTTCATCATCCGGGCATTCATCCATGTAAAAGAAAGCGATGGTGAAGAAGGATATAACAATGAACATGGTGGATTAGGCTTGATTCAGGCAGAACAGATAACCATGATCAAAGAATAAATTTTAATGCATCCTAATGATGTTGTGTGTTCATGTGTACCTGGGTTCTTATTTCCAGAGGTCTGCTTCTATACGTACATAACTGTTGGTTTAATCAGCATCATACTTACACTAATCAGCCATATAGTGGGGGAGGGGAGAGAGAGAGAGAGAGAGAGAGAGAGAGAGAGAGAGAGAGAGAGAG
>CAIGQV010016645.1:4609257-4650002 GCA_903798115.1 Danio jaintianensis
AGAGAGAGAGAGAGAGAGAGAGAGAGAGAGAGAGAGAGAGAGAGAGAAATTACTAAATGAAGGCAAGAGGAACAGCAGTGATGGCCATACAGCAGATCAAACGCAGCTTAATAAAACCCATTTAACATCTTTCTCTCTCTCTCTCTTTTTTTTTTTTTTTTTGCAGTTTTTTGAGTCAGAATAAGATTTCGTCTCTGAAAGCAGGAATATTTAGTGACCTCAGCAGTCTGGAGTGGCTGTAAGTATAAACACGCACTGACACGCACATGGTAGATGAAATTGGATGATAGGTGCGATTTACTTGGCAATTGTAATTTCTCTCTCATTCTTTGTCTCATTCTTCTGGTTTCTAATATTAATGTGCTTTCCCTCCATGTTCTCTTAGCGCTTTTGCCATTTCTCTCTCTCTCTTTTTCAATCAGACCTAATTGATGGATTGTGAATGAAATGTGGAATTATTTAAATGAATCTCAACCTCTTTCAAGGGTCAGACTGAGACAAGTCTGACCTGCTCTCATTACCAAGCAAAGACTTTTGGCATCCTCTCCTCAAATGACTTTTGCTTTCTGAGAGATAGTTGTTTCAGATCAAGTTTAGATAGTTGTCAGGGTCACTTTGTGAATGTGCATAGTGATTTGTGAGCTTTTCATTTCTTTGATGTGTGTTTGTCTGGGTGTGTAGGATTCTGGACGAGAACAGAATATCATCTCTGCGCCAGAAGTCTTTTGAAGGCCTGAAATCATTATTTTTCCTGTAAGAGTGAATTTTTAATTGACCTTGATAGATGGATCAAATAGAATACATCAAGTTATTGTATATAGGCCTATACTGTCAAATGTTTTGGATTTAGTTTTGAATTGATCTCCCAGTTGTATTTTATAACTCAACAGTCTGTTTATGTGTTTTGCAGGTCTTTATTAAATAATTCAGTCGAACAGTTTCCTAAAACCTCCATTTGCCTTGAAATGCCCCGTCTCAACTGGTTGTAAGTTGTACATTTAATACTTAAACATCTTACATCCCATAAATGCAATGGTTCTATGAAGTATTTTGGGCATTTAAAATTAGATTTAAAATCAATTTAGACAGAACGTCAAACCAACTGGCATTTATTCTAAGGAAAGTAATAGCATAAGCATACTTTTAATTCCACAAAATGCATTGTCACTTTTGTGTCTGGTTGCTAGCTTTATTAACGATGGGGCCAGTTTTACTAATTGCTTGACCAACGTAGACCCTCATTTGCCATTAATAAGGTATTGTCAGGATTTAAAACAATGAAAGGTGACAATATATTTTGCTGCCAAAATTATTATATACTCTGATAACAAGAAGACAGAGCACAGTGACAAGAAAAATCTTTGCCTTCCTTCTGATCCCAACATTAGGAAAGAGTGGATGAACCATGTTTTTAAAGTCAGAGAGAACTTGGTTCTTTGTTCACTTCATTATACCACAATTACGAACAAGGCATAATTCAATGCAAAATTTTCAGAGAGATTGAAAAGATGATGCTGCATTGGATTGGATCAGACAGCAATGGTTTTATATATTTTTTTATGGTCACAAGTGGTGTCTGTTATTAGAGATCATTTTTAACCTAAATCACAGCAATGCCAGTCTATGAAGGAAGTAGGTTTGAAAACACACATGCAGAAGTTTATATCAATGACCTGTTTCACAAATCCGGTTAGGGTTTTTACCAAGGTAACAAACTCTGAAATTTCAACTCAATAAGATGGATGGTTTTATTGTGGGTTTGAGTGAAATTTGTCTTTTCTTGCTAGTAATTTATTAAAATTATAAGAATTTTTTTTTTTATACTTTATATTATAGAGTCAATTGATATTAATAATGGTTTTAATGTACAATTAGCATTTTTTTGATCACATATAAATTAGCTTTGATGTATAAATCTTTTAAATTGACTGTCTTTTTAGCGGTTTGTGAAGCTACATTATTAAAATCAGTTAGGTGATTGATTTGTATTGATTTAATAAAAAACTTCTGAAACTTTTGCTGCATCAACAGTGCATCAACATTTCACCAGAAAAGTGAACTGCACTGACTCTCATGAGATATTTATCAAACTGATGCTCTCTAGTCTCTTGTGATTGGCTGTTTGCTGGATGCATCACACTTTCAGCTGCACGCAGTCCAAGAGTTAATAAATATTCTAAATTAAGCCCAGAGTTAACAGAGAACATTTATATCAAGCCTTGTGAAATGACTTAACCTGACCTTAAGCAGGTTTTGATTTGTTTTGGTTTTGTCAAGCCAAAATTTATTCTGCAACCCATATTTTGTTTAACTAATTTTGTGCAACAGGCCTCATTGGGCACACAGCTGAACCTATAGTCTAGCACTGAAAAATATGCACAATGTTAGCCAATTATGCCAGTGGGCATTTACTTATGAGTCTACAATCTATTAAACAGGGTGCTCTAATGAGGGAGGTTAAAGCTGGACACAAAATACTGTATCTTGTTACTTCTAAAGTATGATGTAAAAATCCTAAATGTTATGAGACTTGTTGATGTTATGAGCTTTGTTGATGCTTAATATGTGGGCAATAAGTGGGTCAGATTATTATGAAAGTACAAAGTACAGCTTTGTTTTAGTAATCATTCTTTATTCACTAAGGAGTAAGTTTTGAGTTTGTTGTCTTAGTGCCCAAATCTGTTTATGGACCACATGCTCCAGTGATCCACTGCGGGTGTTTGTTTCTGCAGGGAAATGGAGGGGAATAGAATTTCATCTCTCTGGGCATCAAGTTTTAAAAACTGCTCCTCTCTCACCGTTTTGTGAGTATCTACAAACCACACAGACACACAGTAACAAAAGGTGTAAACTGCAATGGGTGTTGTGGGATCCAGGGTATTTATATTATAGACAGTTTATTTGAGTGTGGGGGAAGGAGAGAGAAGTGGGACTCTTCTAAAGCTCCTTCTGAGTCTCTCGCCTCAGCTGGATCCACATAAATCCAAATAAATGCAGATTTAGGTTGAACTGAATAATTTACGACCTGAGTAGATTAAAGTCACCGGGAGTGAATAAATTACAATAATTACTCATGTTTTAGATGTACATGTTGATATACATCCTTGATATCTGTAAGGCCCTTGATTTGATTTGTCAGTGACATTTGAAGGACAGTTTGTCCTGTGGGACTCGTTTTCCACTTTACATTGGTTCTTGTTCATCTACAGGCAATTTTATGTGCTAAAGATTTTAAAGATGTGCTAAGAGATTTTGAGATAACAGATTAAAATATTAAAATATTTAATTTAATACTTTACCCCAGATGCTCTTAAACTGTTAATATCCATGTAAAAGTATTAGAATTAAAACAAAACAGGACCTGTGTGTAAACAAAATATTACTTTGTTGTATATGCAATCAAGAAAGAATGTTATTACACTGTGCAAGCTCTGGAAGCTCGTTTTTACGTTCTGTTCCCAGATAAGGTAATTTTAATCTTGTAATCCCTAAATTATGAGCTTTGTTTAATTATGAGTTCACACATTGCAGTTTTGAGTTACATACTTCTAATGTAATACAGTATCTGTGCAATTTTGAGCAATACATGACAATAGAATATCAGAAAATCTCAGAATGGGAAGATTTAATACTTAGAGCTTAGAATTCAGAGTTAATTTATCAATTTAAGCCCAAACTAATAACATATAAACTGTAAGCATGCAACTCATTTAAAGGGAATTCAATTCCTTTGGAATTCCACAGGGCCAAAAGTGCTTATAGTTTAAAGAAACCCCCAGTGACACCATGAAAAAAAAAGTACATTTCACTGAAGAGTAAATTAATATTTTAGCATTTGAGAAACTGGACAAGATGTTACTGAATCTTACATCGACTAAAGTGACAGTGTGTTTGTTGTGATATCTGATCCAGTTCAATCACTCTATTCCCAATTCAAAGCTGGTTTAGTTATCACAGCAGACCATATTTTTGCAAATATGTAAATATTTCATTTCTTTGATACATCCAGTGCTTTTGAGACCCGATCTGTGACTGTGAGTTTGTCTTTGTGTACTCAAGCATTTATGGGAAACGTTCGAGATAGTTCCTGGAAGCAGGAACCAGATGGATGGTTTTTAAGATTGATCTTAAAGACTCAGAACTGATTTACATATAGATGTAGAGCATATTAATTCATTCTGTGGCAAAGCAATGGTGAATTGAGGTATACAGTATACGTCGGAGATGGTGTTTTTACATGACTGTCTTTTTGTGGTTTAGAGCGTTGAGGAGAAACTGCATCAGCACCATTGAGGAAGGAACTTTTGCAGACATGCAAAGATTGATAGACCTGTGAGTAGTTGCACAATCACAAATAAAAGGAGGCATTCATTTTTCACTACATTACATTTTTGCCATCCTTTTTTTCCAGTTCATTGCTTATAAAAATGTGTGTGCAAAGAAAGAGAGAGAAAGAGATTGTATTTGTGAGCTTTTAAGGGTTAGATCACCTAGAAATGCAAATTCTGTCTGTTGTTCTGATTTACTTACCCTCAAGTTGTTCCATCCCATATTTTCTTCTTGCTTGCCCTGGAACACAGAAAAAAAAATGTTTATAGCTCTCCACCAAACAACAAAAGCATAAAGAAATGAAGGTTGTATACAAAGCCTGAAAGCTGTATAAATGCATAGGTGAGATTTGAAAGCTCAGGTTGAGGGCAAGACTTTGGGTCAATACATTTCTTTTTGTTCAGTTTTTTACTCAAAGGTTATATATTCTTTTAGAAGACCTGGAATTTAGAGCACATGTTTTGTATAGGAAGCCCTTCTTGGAACTGGACAACTGTTGTTATTTAACATCGTTCCACAGAAAATCCAACCAAGCTATTTTGTTTTTAAAAGATGTTTAATAGAAATTTTGGAATTGTAATAAATGTCTAACAATAGTCGAAAACTTGACTAGTCATCAAATAGGCAGATCAGACAGACTTTACATGTGTAGTCATTCATTCCTGTCTATTTCATGACTAGTCTTTTTTTTGGGCTATTGTTAGACGTCTATTAGATTTACACTCACAGCCCAAATTTAACCTTGTTTTTAACAAGACGTCCATGTTTATATGTCTATTAGACATCTATTAAACTTTTTTTAAACACAGGAAATGCTTGCTGTGAAGCAAAGTCAGACAGATTTGGAATAACATGAGAGTGAATAAATGTTGACAGAATTCTCAGTTCTATCCCTTTAAGCAAATCCCTTACTGAGATTGGAAGGCAGAGAAAGAAAAACGTAGAGACACCTGCTATGTGTAAATAATCTCAGCCCGATAAGCTCAAATGTTGGAACAGAGCTTCTGTTTGAAGCTCTGTTTTATTTCATGAATGATTAAGATGAAAAATGAGCTGCTGAATCTTCTGTGATTTGATTTACAGAGACGTGTCTATGAACCAGATTAAAGATCTGCCTCCATCTCTGTTCCAGAACCTCCAGAACCTCCAGCAGCTGTGAGAGCCACATTCTGAATTTTGTTATTTATGTTGCAAATTATGTTTTCTAAAAGTCATTGTTTCAAGCTAAAGGTTATACAGTATTTTTTTTCGGTCAGTGAGGTCACTCAGTGGAGCAGCATCTCTGTGTTTCACTTGTAGTCATTCTGATCTGCACAGTGATTCATTCATTTGTAGAAAGCCTTTCAGACAAAGTGACAGGTCTTATGAATCACAGAAGCATATTATGGGCTTCATCAATAACTATTTTACTGTCTGTCTGTGTGTTTGTTATAGAAATATCTCCAACAATCCCCTGGTGAACATATACAGCAATCAATTTGACAGTTTGGTGAATCTGCAGTCTCTGTGAGTGAACACAACATCAGTTACACTATTACATTAATGCTGTGTGTTAGGAGAGATCCTTTATCTGTGTATAATGCATGCAGAAATTTACATAATATTTACAAGATATTCACATTCAGTACAGAACTAACAACATCAGACTGTTAATCAGAGAACAATCAAATATCTAAAGTCACATTGAATGGGCTTTTTATACTCTCAGTTCACTCTGATTAGGTAGCCAATCATGGTTACAAATGCATATAATTTTAATTTTATGTGATTAATTTTTTTCCCCAAGAGTAAGGTTTCGAAAAATGGGTGGAAGTTAGTTGTTTAGGATATTCATGCTTGTTTTAATTGAGAACTTGAAAGTTTTCAAAACGTCTTGCTTCTATCACTGGCCTTTCCTCTATAGAATATTTTAGTTACGCAGCTCAGTGTTGTCTTCAGAGGTCTACTAGATTGCGCTCTGTAGACCTGTACAGTACCATGTGATTTACAGAAGTAGGACATGTTCCTGGATCAGCATCATGTGTTTCTGGAAAGTCAATCCATTCAGCCAGTCATAGCTCTACTTACAATATTGATAATATCAGAGGATCAAACGCCAAATCCCTAGATGAAATAAAAATAGAACCAAAGAATTGCTGACATGAAGATTGTAAATCTTTAAAGTAAATGTAATCTCTTATACATGTTTGGAAGGGTCATGTGTAAGATTATGAGCATTTTAAAATCTGAGTAGCAGGACATTCATCAAAATCAAAAGTAGATTTTTTTTCTTAATTTAATCTAATTTCTGTCTAGGAGAATGAATAGATATGAACTAAATCGAATTGATAAATTGTCTATGGGTAACAGAAATCAAGATCACAGTCATCTATGTTTAAATGAAAAGGTGGACTATTTTGACAACTGAAGACCTATTAGTTCAGGTGTAAGATTCACATATCAGTTGAATAACATATGCAGTTTCCTGTAAAATATGTCCCTATAGGATTAAAATATAAACAGTTATTACAGGCTCCCTGCAGTGATGATTAAAACACAAAAATATGGTTTGGAAGATGGTTTCACAATGTACTGATTCTTACTCTCATACTGACTCAATAAATTCTAAACAAAAAAAGTTAAGTACCTTTACTTCAAAAGTACCTTTAAAGTGAACCTATAGTATAAGTTAACTATAATCCGAAAATCTGCCACTTGTTGAAAAGAACAGAAATGGAAGGCTCACAAGCTATTCCAGAACCATATGATTTCTTGTACAAAAGGAACAACATTCTTAAGTCATCTTCTTACAAACACACACACTATTTTAGGCTCCAGTGAGTCCCGCTGACTAGGGTCAGAAAACAACAGAAAATTGCCCCTGAATTCATTAGTTTTTTCAATACTGAAATTCTATTTAATTATATTTTGTTTTAGACATGGCAAGTATTCATTTGAATAATTTCACATATATGAATGGCAAGCTCTATTTTTTAAGAAATGCCACCACCGAGGTAGAACAGTTCAGTTCAGCGGAAATACTGCCATGATAAGGAAAATGTTTTTTTTTCTGAAACAAATATGTGACTGGTTGTGTGTTAGTAACAACCAGAGAAACAGCAAGGCGGAGGTAAATAAGATTATGTTCTTGGCTGTAGGCTGATCCTTTCACAGTGAATGTAGCAGCTGAGAGATGTAGTGAGATTTATGTTCAGAACTGCAGTTTTCACCAGCTTGTGTCTGTTCGTGCATTCACTGATATTTTTCTGGACATTATTTCAGTTTCAGTTCTCTACAGTCTATTCAATACAGTTAAAACTACAAAAGGTAAAATCAGCATCTGTCTGTTCTGTGTGCAGGAGTATGGAAGAGGTGGAGATTCCCAACATCAGCATCAGGATGTTCCGGCCCCTAACTAACCTCACTCACATGTGAGCATGCTGCAGCAAAAATTGACACTGGTTTTCCAGTCACATATATACACTGATGAGCCAAAACAAGGTGGTCACAGGTGAAGTGAAAACCATTGATCATCTCCAAACAAAACCACATATTAAGGTCTGGGTCAAATACATGGAAAGCACACCATCAGTTGTGATGGATGCAGGAGAAATGGACAAAAATAAAGATCTGTTATTATATCCTATATTTCACCAGGACAATAAGCAGACTGAGATTAAAAATTTAAAATCATTTACAAGAGCGTCCTGGCCAAGATTACCGATACACAGCTCACGTGGGTAACAAATAACAGATATCATTATTCATCCGTCCATACACACATAAAATTACCTTTAGAACTAGTCAGAACATAGTGTTCTGGATTCCAAATCATTTAAAATCTTATTAAAAGTATGTAGTGAAACCAGCTCCTTAAACTGTAACTAACTTTGTAGGTTAATTCAAAGTAAAGGGAGCTGTAGGACTTTGACAAGTTGCAAATTGTCAAGACAAGACAACTAGCTCAGAATATCACTGAAATGTCAAGGCTTGTGGGTTGCTCCTATGATTAGCAGAATTTACCAACAGTAGTCCAAGGATGGACAAACCACAGACCAGCTCTGGGGTGTTGTGAACCCAAAGCACAAGGGCAATGTAGGGAATCCTGTCTGGACCAAATAAACAGAAGATATACTGTGTTGGCAGTCAATAATAATTTTAATGATGCTCATAAGAAGAATGTGTCACAAGTGCATTGCACGCTGCTGCATATCTGTAGACCAATCAGAGTGCTGAGAGTCCCTGTCAACTAATGCAAGCACCTAAAATGAGCATGAATCAGAACTAGACCTTGAAGAAGTGGAAGCAGTGCAACGTTTACTTGAGGAAGAGATGCCTCTAAGAAGAACTGAGTGACACTGACAAGAGGGTCTGTGATGTTCCGTAAAATGTTGGGAAAACACTGGATCAGGTCATTCGTGTGGATGCAAATTTGACAGATGCTACAAACCTAACATTGTTCTAGACCAGCTTTACTCCTTCATGAAAGTGGTGTTTCCTGGTGGAAGTGACCTTTTTCAGCAAGATAATGCAGATATTGTTCAGGAATGCTTTGAAGAACATGATAAAGAGATGAAGGCCTTCAAATTCTCCTTAACTTCCCCATAAATCCACCGCAGATGCATCTCACAATCTACAGGATTTGAAGGATCTACAGCAAACGTCTTAGCACCAAATATTGCTGGACACCTTTAGGGGTCTTATAGAGTCTATGCTTCAGCAGGTCATTGGTTTTTTGGTAACACATAGAGGATTTTAGGCAGGGAGTCATATTTGTCGTAATGTGTATATAAATTCATATAAATTATTAAGCATTTTAAAATACATTTTATTGAACTTTTTTGTTTACTTTAATTTGTTCTATCTTATATATTTATTGTTTTTATTTTGTTTCACTAGTGTGTCCTCTATGGAGAGTTATCAGGGTGTTCCAGGCTTGCACAGCATAGTCTCTCATGAGTCGAGACAAATACAACAAATGCCTCTATTAAGCCAGCAATTCACAGAGCGCGAGAGGCAGGGAGAGGTCATTACTGTTGAATGTAGGCTGGATGGTAACTGTTGGTCTACAGGTGAATGATTACTACATTTGAGAAGTCAAACCCGCAGCTAAATACATCTCAACATGCACTCCTGATTTTTTACACAGGTGACAAGATTACCGTGCTTCGCTCTGCTTGAGAATTGTCTCTAACTTTTCTTCCATCAGATTTAATAGCTCTAGAACAGATGTGTACCCCTCTGGGGAAATAAAAATGAAATAAAAAAGTGGTAGAGTGTAGGTCTTCAGAGAGATTTTTAAATGGAATGCCAGCATTTCTTTATGAGGAACGAGTACCCTCCACACCAGTAGTGAACAAAAGAGGCGCCGCGTGCCGAGGAGAGCTTCTGTACCAAAGTCTTTTGAGTGCTGAACCTCATGCTGAACCTGTCTGCACTTTGACGTGGAGATGAGGTTTTCTGAATTGTTACTTTGCAGATATCAGCCATGCTAAAAATTCACTTTTGATCCGAGACAGGCCCACTCTAGCAGACTATGACACCAATAGAAGGTTAGGTTTGCATTTTACAAAACTCTTGATGAGACTGATAAGGCGTAAATGTGCACAGAAGTGTGTGTGTGTGTGGTTGCAGAAGCACTCGTGTCTTAAGAAAAGACAGAGAAACATGTACTCTGTTCATGCTGGATTGTTTGATTTGATTGTGCAGCAGGGTAAAGTGTTCAGTTGGTGTAAGTACTGTATTAGGCAAGGCAAGTTTTTTTTAGATACATTTTTATATATATATTTTATAACAGTAACGCAAAGTGCTTTACATTAACAAGAATAAAAAATATATATAAAAGGGAAAAAAAGAATTAAAATGATTAAAAACAAATAAAAAAATGTGTCAAAACAGGTTTAAAAGGAATAATAATAATAAAAAAAAAGACACAAATAGTGTCGGACATAGCTCAGTGGTCATTTCCTAAAGGCACAGCTAAACAGATGTGTTTTAAGTTTTGATTTGAATGTGCCTAATGTTGGAGCACATCTGATCACTTCAGGAAGCTGGTTCCAGCAGCAGGTTGTGTAGTAGGTAAAAACAGATTCACCCTGCTTAGACTGAACTCATGGAATTTCTAATTTACTCGATACTATAATGATCTAAGTGATCGGTTTTTATTCAGTGAGCATATCTGCAATGTATTGGTGTCCTAGGCCATTTAGTGATTTATAGTAATAACACTTTAGAATCTATTTGGAATGTAACTGGGTGCCAGTGTAAACACCCTAGAACTGGTGCAATGTGCTCTGGCAATGTTGGGTGTAATTGGTTACAAAATAACTGAAAAAGTAATTGGATTACGTTTCATTTTTAGATAATTACAGTTACTTATAATATACTTGCCTTAAATACTGTACATATATTCAACAGTTCTGTATGAAACAATTCAGAGATGCAGAGTAATTATATTTTTTGTTATAGAATTATATTTAGCAGAATAATTAAAATTTTTAGCTTAAGAAGGTTATATTTATCAAGACAATTCTTGAAAAAAAGTTCATGTGCTAAGAAAAAAATGAATTGAGTTAGAAATTAGTTCAAATATGGTATAAATTCAGAGTAGCTAAGAAGAAGTATAACTAAAGAAGGTTAGATTTGTCTGACAATTGCACAATTGACAATCAGACAAAGTAATTACAAAAGTAATTTAAATACAATTTTAATGATGTAGTTAATAATCAGTAATTAATTCCTTTGGTAAAGTAATTTACCCAACACTGGTATAAGTTAAAGGTTTGTTTAAATTTGAACACGCTCCAGCATGATTTCTTCTCATCCTTGTGTGACTCTAAACTATTTTCTTCATCTGTAGAGTACAAAAGAGAAATGTGTGTAATTAAGGTGAACAATTAATTGTGGTTCATATGATGGAAAACTCCAAGTTTTCTCAAGCCATGAAAAGAATCATAAAAAAACATAACTGTAAACAAACTTCTTTTTAAACAGATCATTTCAGTGATTTGCTTGACTGAGTTCACAAAACTCATTTTAATGGTCTGAAGTCTGATCTGCTTTTCAGATATTGGCTCAGTGTTCAACGGTCCAGAGCTCATCAAAGTGAAGATGATTTTCTAATTTAAACTTTAGTTTGCTCCAAACAACTGCATATGACTGACAGTTGTATGGACTATTTTAGACATACTTTTATGACATGCTTTTGACATTCTGAAACCTGACATCCTCAGTCTCCGTACCCTTCGTGATGCTAAAGTGGTTAGGATACCTTTTTTTTAAATCCACAAGAAAGAAACGAGGATGAAAAAATGATGACCGATTTTCATTTATGTGTGAACAAATCTCTTAACCAATTACAATTAAATGATCATTTATAAAATTGTATATGATTATTAAGTTTCATATGATTGTTTTCTGTTATGTATAAAACAATTTAGCTTTTCTGTTTGTCTTTTTCTGTCATTTTTTGTGTTGAACAATTTCAGTTATTTCAAGCGTTTTGAATTCTGTGGATATTCTCCAAATGTGCGGAGCTGCAAGCCAAACACAGACGGAATCTCGTCCTTTGAGAATCTGCTCGCAAACATCATTCTGCGGGTGTTTGTCTGGGTTGTCGCCTTTATCATTTGCTTCGGAAACATCTTCGTCATCTGTCTGCGGTCCTGTATTGCTTCAGAGAATCAACATCACACCATGGCCATCAAATCCCTTTGCTGTGAGTCTATTATACATCAAACATGAGCATGACACGACCAATATTCAGCTCATATTCAACCCCAAGCTCAAAAGATCAATCAATTAGTCAAAACATTAAACTAAAGCACCTCACAAAAAAAGTAAAAAAGTGCCATTTGCAATCTCATTTTACTTCAGTTATATTTCAGATTGAAACTAGATATTCAACGTCAGACTCGGTTTTTCCATCACAAACTGGCTAGATTATAAAGTTGGACTTTGTAGGAAGATCTAGAATTATATTTTTATTAAATATTGTTTTAGAAACTACACTTCAATAAGTAAGATATTTTTAAAAACTCACTTATGCTCAAGGCTGCATTTATTTGATTAAAATACAGCAATGGCCCTTTTCACATTTCTGGGTTTCTCAGCAGAGGAAGTCGTCATAGTTGGGTAAACTCAGAGAGCAGTGAATGGGAGAGTACAACAATTTTTTATTTTATGTATTCCTATTTGTTCAAATAATAAAAAAGTACATGAATGTTTTTTATGACTTTCAAAAAAAAAAAAAAAAAAAGAATAGAGTGAGACTAATAACGGCAGCCAGAAGAGAGAACAACGTCAAATTTACTATCCCACCCATAGACGCTCCATTAGAAACACCTAGAAGAAACGTGTAAGAAATTAGTCTGACTCTACCCAACTTCCATTCTAAATGTTGACACTCATTTCCCAAGAGGGCTGAATTATGATAGAGAAGACAAGTCAACAATTTGTTGTCTCTGCATTGTTTGAGATGACCAAATGGTAGCAATTGTAGAATGGGGATGGGTGTGGACATAGAGAACCATCTCATACAATAAAACTGCATTAAAATACAGAGAGCAGCTGTGCCAACAGCCGAAGACTTTAAAGACATCTAAAGGCAGTAAATTAAAACTGTATAAAAGGTTTGAGTTTAAGAATGTTCAGGGTTCATTTGGACTCTGCTGAACCCAGGGTACTGCCATGTACAGCTATGCTGAATAAACATCTTCATTGAGATCTACTTACAAATGGTAATTAGTTTTTGTAATTTGATGCAAAGATGATATAATACAAAGTATAGCTTTATACATACATTTTTAAATAAATCAAGATATTTAAACTTTCAAATAATTAAGATGCTGATGACCATTAAACACATCATCACCGTCATGTGAAAAGGGTCTATACTCTGACCTGAAGTATCATTACAATTTAAAATAAGTTTTGTCTATTTTTCTATATTTCAAAATATAATTAATGTCTAAAACTAATTTTCAGATTTTGCAGAAACTTTTCTTATTATTTTAAATATTGAAATTGTGCTGGATAATATTTTTGTGATAAATGTGATGGTTTTCAAGGTTCTTTGAAAAAATAATAATTTACATTATAAGAATATTGTTATTTATAAAGAAATACCTTTTAAAAATTATTCATTTGAGATATATTTGAAAATATTACAAAATAATTATAACACCAACAACATGAATTAAAATTTTACCCTATACTCACAACAAGGTCAGATGGTGCTAGTTAATACAGTTTTTTTGTGAATATGTGTTGACATACATAATCATCTAGGTTTACCGTGGTTTGAAAAAGTTTTAAAACCGCTAAAATGTTCTGTTATACCATTTCTAAGGTATATGTAAGTTTTTTTTTAATGTATTTAAAACCCCGTGATACCGTGAAACCATGGTATTTTTATCCAAGGTTATCATACCGTCAGAATCTTATACCGGCCCATGCTTATAATCATCTATGTATTATATCAAAGTTCATAAAGATAAAGTTGTTGGCTTTCAGAAATGCCAGTGTGTGAATGCAGGGTCTAATTTTGGAAGTTCACAGGCATCAAACAAAGAAGCTTAAAGGGTCGTAGTTCCCTCTAATTGAAGAAATTACACACACGGGCCACTGTACACACTCAGCTAATTATACACATCAACACACAACTCTGAAAGTCACTAAATTATACATCTATGGAGTATCACAAGCTTTTAATAAACATCAAAACACACACACACTCTTCCGTGCCTGCTGGGCAGATAAATAATTATATCAGTGTCGCACAAAGTGAGCTTGTCGACTTATGGATGACCTCTCTAACACGTATGACGCACACTTCAGATTCATACCTGGACACACACACCTTCATTCGCCCAAAGAAATGAGTGCTTATTAGAAAAGGTTGGATCAGTGTGCGATATCTAGAGCTGTTCAGCTGGGGATCAGAGTCTGAAGACTAATCTGTGTCTCGGTGATGGAGAGAGATAGCAGACAGGCGGCTGAAAAGAGATGGATGGACGGGCAGAAGGCTATATAGGTGCAGTTTTTTTAACCCACATAGATTTTGAAAGGACACATTGCTCTCTTAAATGATCAAACCCTGTCACCTCGTCAGATCAGAGACATGCAGAGAGAGTGAAGAGTTTCCCCAATGGGTGACATTGAATGAATGCAATATGTTTGGTGGCGGCGGAAGTGGGCTTTCAAGCTGTCTTTGTAGGCCTTTCTTATTCAGTTCAGATTAGAGTTACATACAATGGGGCAGATTTACTAACAGCTTACATCAGCGCTTACATCATCTTGAAAAAAAATACTGTCAGAATTTAATAAGGACATGCAGAGAAACGTATGTGATAAAGAGGCTTGGACACGGTTATTTTTGCTGCTGACCATATTGCATATGCCTTTCTAAGAGTTTTTCTTTTAGTTGAAGAAGTGTTTAAATGAATCAAGCAAGGGTATTTACTAAGGTTTGCTGTAGTCAGTTCTCTGTTATTTGCTCTATTAATTAACACCCCAAACTCACCCAAAAATGTTAATTCTGTTGTCAATTACTCACCCTCATGTCAATCCAATCTCCTGAGACCTTCGTTGATCTTCAGAACACAAATTAAGATATTTTAGACAAAATCCGAGACCTCTCTGACCATACCTGCCAACACTCACATTTTTCACACCTATCTCCCACCACCCTCCCATTTTGTTATTTCTCCCCAAAAACTCCCGTAATTTGTATGGCCCAATCTAGTTCTCAAACTCACTTTTTGTCCATATTTGTCAAGTTGGCAGATTTTCTATGAAGTTCATTACTTCAAATATTTGCCACATCACCTCAAATATTATACATCACCTCAAAAGATTTGAAATATTCAAATCTTTAAACAGTTTTACCTCAATCTGGCAACATACGTTACAACTCAGCTGCGCTGTTGATTTCTGAAATGACCTGTGAAAACTTTGTTCCTCTTTTTAGCCCTGTCAGGTCCCAGGCATATTTTACTGGCAACAAAATACTTGCGTGCTGTGCTGCTTACTCTAAAAGGCATTATGTTGTACTGAACGTAGTAAATGCGCACCTTGATGACCTGACGAGTAAGAGAAAACATTGGTGAAGTTGAAGCACTGACCTCGTCTTTAGTTTTTGTTTAGGTAAAAAAAAAAATGTGTTCTTGGAGCTTTGTATGATTACAGTTGAATCACTGAAGTCACGTGGAATATTTTAACAATGTTTTTGGTTTCTTTTAATGGACACCTGAGGACCCTTGCTGTTTAAGGAGGGTCAGAGAGCTCTCAGATTTAATCTAAAATATCTTAATTTGTACTCTGAACATGAACAAATGTCTCAGGGGATTAGAATGACATGAGGGTGAGTAATTAATAATTTTTTTTTGCTTTTTTTTTTATAATAATGAAATAATTAATATAATAATGATATAATCTTTAACTGTGGACATTTTAAAAGTTTAAAATCCAGTCAGTCTAACCTGTCAGACAGTCAAAAAAACAGTATGCATTTAAAATAGGAAGCAGTTTCTTTTTGCACATCATTTACTCATATCAAACTAACAGTAAGAGGGGCATGGTTTTTGTGGCTAAAGCCATCGAAATGATGTCAACAGGGAAATTGATTATTATTATTATTTTTTTTAAATTGGATTAACTTACAAGGATTAATTGTTCACCTAAAGAATATCAATGTGCCCTAGTAAAATAAACATTGTAAATTTGGGTCACACAAATTTTAAATTATGCTGTTGTCCCTCATACTTTACTTTTAGTGTTGATTAGCAGCCAGAATATCATTTAGTTGACTTGTCTGGCACATCTAAAATGTTAACCCATTTTGCACCTGTTAGAAACTTACACATGCCTTACAATTATCGGCTCTTGTTTGTTTCCTAATTTGCTCTGGTTTGTGCACTCTGTTAGACAGTATGAAAATGAGCTGCTGGATCTCTGTTCTTTAATTCACACATTGTCAGTAGAACACTCACAAAATCCTATTCAGTTTACAAAATCTGGCTCTATAAATGCTAACTTGCAAAAACACAATCACACAATGTGTGAAGTGTCTCATCTCAGAGGCCCTGAAGTGATGAATGAAAATATGAGTGGAGAGAGACATCTGTGAGGGGAGGAAAATGTTTTGGAGTGAATGAAAGTGTGTGGGGTATTCGGTGCTTGTTAATTATTAGATGAACAAACACCTCAGCAGGTTTCTGGGACACAGAGATATAGAGAGCAGCAATAAAAGAGACGCAAACAGGCCTGGCCATACACTACCAGAGATAAATACTGAAAGAAACCAAGAAACCATAGAAAGGTGACTGAGTGATAAGGGATTTCATGGAGCCATCAATGCCCATAAAGAAGCTTTATTTTTAAGAGAGCTCATGAACACCTTTTATTTCAACAGAAATAAAATCATTTCAATTGATGAAATTGAAGATAATATTTATATAAATAGCCTTTTTTAAGAATTGTCAACTAAAATGTTCTTCTTTTCAATTTATTCTTATGGTGATTACTGCCAAAAGTAATTTTAAAAGCACATTATCCTGTTTTTTTTTTCTTCTTTCTCTGTTTTAATATTTATACTTTTCTGTTTTTGTTCCATGTGGAATGTCAGTTCTTCATGACTGCATATGAGCACAACATTACAGTTTCAATCTGATCAAGTGTTACCATTCCATATTGAACGGTTAAGGTTTAAATCACACTTTATCTATATAAAATGTAAATTGGATTTTCTCAAGTTTGGATTGGATTATATGTGTTATGTTTGGACTTGAATACTTGTTTACAAATGAAGTATTAGGATCCATGTAAATGTAGCAATTTAGTATTTTGTACTGTACCGTTATAGTATTCACTTATTATTTGCATTTGGCATTATTTGTTATTTTGGATAATATATATACATATATATATATATATATATATATATATATATATATATATATATATATTAAAGTCAGCTGGCACAGGAACTAAGCCAAAAGTGAGTGAGTTACCTGGCAATGCAGTTTTCTAAGTTTTTTTTAAAGTTAAGATGTTTTTGATCTAAACAGTTTAATTAATTTCAGCTTATTATTTTCTCTACATTATTGTCAGCTTTATTTAAAATCACCAACATTTAGTTTGATGCCTGTGAACGGCATGTTTTATGTGCTTTTGTCTTTCCATACAGTCTTAGTTTTAGCAATTTTATTATTTCTACTTATTTCCCCCTATCTTAGTTTCCAAGATAGCATTTCAAACAATCATTTACAAGTGATTTTCGTTCAATATTTATGTTTTATTCATTTAAAATAATCAGTAACATTTTTTAGTTTCAGGACTAAAAGTGCCAGATCGATACATGGACTGGTAAATGGATAGATGAATGAAAGATTGATGAATGCATGGAAAGGTGGATGGATGGACATGGCAAATGGCTGCATGGGCAGATGGACAAATGGGTCAGGGATGAACTGATGACAATGAACAGATTGATGACAGCTATTAAATTATGTAATGCAAAGTTTGTTTGTCTCCAATAGGTGCAGACTGTCTCATGGGTGTATATCTACTTTTCATCGGCGCCTTTGACATCAAGTACTGCGGCGAGTACAACCGTCATGCTCAGATTTGGATGGAGAGCCTGTCCTGCCAGCTGATTGGCTCTTTGGCCATGTTGTCTACAGAAGTGTCTGTGATGATGCTGACCTACATGACACTAGAGAAATACCTGTGCATCGTCTTCCCGTTCCAGCATTACCGTGCCGGGCGAAAACAGACCCTGTGCTCACTGACCTTCATCTGGCTGCTAGGATTTATCATTGCTGTTATTCCCTTCTGGGATAAACAGACATTTGGGAATTTTTACGGGCGGAATGGAGTGTGTTTCCCTCTTCACTCAGACCAGACAGAGAAACCTGGTGCTAGATGCTATTCCACAGCCATTTTTCTCGGTAAGAGCGAAGGTCACTGTGTGAACAGATTTTGTGCAGTATATGTTTGAGAGCTGGATAAGCCAGAATGTGTGGGTTTATGCATTTGTTTATTGTTGACTTAGCAATTAATTACACAATTTTACAGCACATTTACTAATTAAACAATGCTCTGTATCAAAAAGGTTTCAGTTAATACAATTTAGGGGGAAATCATATGTTCTGCTATTCATTTTTTTTCCAATGGTGTAAAAAATACTTAGAAATGCTAAAAAAAAAAAAAAAAAAAAGCTTCCAAGTAGATGCCTCATTTTGGGGATGTTTCAAGTACACTCTAAAAAATGTGGGGTTGTTGAAAACCAACTTAGGGTAAAATATTGACAAGCTCAACCATTGGGTTAAAAATTACATTAAAAAAAATGTATCCCAAAGATTGGCTTTGTTCATATTCGAACCAAAGTTGGTTTGAAACAATCCCACATTTTTTGTGTATTAGCACTTTTTACCAAATAACTTTTAACTCTAAATGAAAAAGGCAAAATCATGTAACCAACTCAAAGACAAAAGAATTTTTTTTTTACAATTTTTTAACAAAACAATTATGGCACAACTGCTGAAGAGCTTATTTATTTTGCTAAACACTTTTCACTTGATGTTGCTGATGATTTGTTCTGTGTTTTTCTTTCAGGTCTGAATCTGCTGGCTTTTGTGATGATCGTATTCTCTTACTCCAGTATGTTTTACTCTGTCCAGAAGACAGCAAAGACAGCGCGTCAAACAGTATTTGATCGGGAAGTGACTATTGCGAAGCGATTTTTCTTCATCGTGTTCACTGACGCCCTGTGCTGGATCCCAATCTTTCTCTTGAAGATACTCTCACTGCTAAGAGTACAAATCGCAGGTAGGGAAAAAATGTGTGATCACAATTTTCAGGATAATATGTGCTGACAGCACACTGGCAGGTCATTATGAGTGTATGTCTTAACTCATAATTGGTGAGACCGCAGTTTAGATGCAGATTAGCTAATGATCGTCATGAGTGGCAGACCATTAATTACTGTGGAGAAATAAGGCTTGTGTTTCCCAAATCACTGCAATATCCGTGCCTGCTTTCCAATCAATGATAATGCAAATTCCCCTGGCTTGTTCTTGTGGGTCTGGTGTTCAATGGATAAATGAGGATTTACTGGACCTAACAACTAGATCTGATTTCTGTACCAGTAGGCATTGATTTATTTTAATACTTTTTTTGCTTTGCAAATAATGCACTACTGCATTTACATAACTACAATGAATACAATTAAACTATTTCACAGAGACTAAATTGCAGACGCATACATCCAAATAATAGAGTATTAAACATTTAATGAATAAGTGTATCTGTAGAGGAAAAATAGACATGTTGTTATGGGCATAAATAGCAGAACTAATAATTAAGGACTAAAAACTAGGACTAAACAAATACAAAATTTAAAGTAACAAACCAACATTCAAAGATGGATGATTTTCAATGGCGATTTTTGATCAGCATGATGTATCAGATTTAGAAAAATAAAAACTTTGTGGCTTTGTTTTAAAACTTACTTAGTGGCTGTTTCAAAGTTTCAGGTTTCAAAGCGTAAGTTTCTAAAAATGTGCGAATGAAAAAAACTGAATTTCTGAAAAAGGTGAAATCATGTGCATACATATTGCATATTAAGTCTATAGGCATACTGTATACAGTAAGAGTGCTTACATGAGACAAAACATCAAAAAAATCAACAGGAGACTACAAGAATTTGTTTGTGCAGGCATGTATAGTGGCATGTTTAATAACAGCATTTTTAGTGGGTTTTTTTTGTTTGTTTTTTGCTGATTCATGTGGATGGAGATTGTTTTTAGCATGTTGTTATCTGTATGTGAAATGTAAAAGTACATTTTTACATTATTGTCATGTAAATGTACCTTGAGAGTGACGTTACTAGGTAATAGTTATGTTTCAAATATCAGAGAATGAAAGTTGAAGGTAAAGATTTATACATTCTTGTAATTGAGAGGGAAAAATCAATCTTAGCGTCCTAGTTCATAAAATCAATAAAACTATTATTATTACTTTTATTATTACTATTACTATTATTATTATTCTTTTTGTTTCCAGAAAAGTGGCCAAATGGTCAGAATAGCAATTTGTTTTTATTCGTTTTTTCTTTCTTTCTACTAAATACGGATTACTTTACTTTTATATGTAATTTTTAAAACTCTTTATGTATATACTTTTTTTAAATAAAAAGATTACATCTTTTTATTAATGATAATTTTTCATTTTTCCTTCATGCTGAATTTTAAGCCAGTATAACCATGTATACCTTGTCAAAATATGTTGACTAATAACATTAAAAAACACAACAGACAAGCAAGTAGTCAATCTAAGCTGAGAGGTGCATTTTGATTAGCAGATGTCTGAGAGCTGAAGCCCCGGGAACAGTGAAGATTAGACATTCAACCACCATGAGCACACACGGACACTTATCAGCTAGAATGGATTTGCAGTTCTTCCTTGGACAATACAATTTAATCTGCACGCTCTTCTCTCTCTCTTTCTGTCTGTCTGTCTTCTCCAGGTACCATCATTCTGTGGGTGGTGATTTTTATCCTTCCTATAAACAGTGCCCTGAACCCCATCCTGTACACCATCACAACCAGTGCGTTTCAGCAGCGATTTAAACAGTGTCTGAAATATCGCTGCCAGCAGACTAACTGACACAAACACACACTATGCATCTGCTCTGAGATTAATATTACATGTGGATTAAAAAGTTAATAGATGACAGGATAATGACCATACACACATACACACACACAAGACGCTCTTATCCTCGGCACAAGTTAATAAGGCTTACAGAAGCCTGCAGGGTTGAAGAAATGAGAGCACACACGGCCACATTAACCAGCAGACCATCATCAACAATATTTGCTTATGCAACTAATATGTAAAACCAGCCTTATATGGAAAACAAAGAAAGCACATACCGTGAACCTAAGAAACTTCAACTGCCATAAAGACCTGGAGCAGCGCATGTGTACACAGAGAAAGCCAAACTCTGTGGCTGTCAGAGGAGCAGATAGGAGACGGTTCGGGACGGACCCGGCGGGATGAGGATTGGAACCCTTCCGACTGATTTAATTGCATTTTTGTTTGCTTGTGTGGATGTTTTTGGAAAACAAAGAATCAGGGATGGCAGTCGCATACGGTCAGGATATAAAAACACATTACTTGAAGGGGTGTTCATGACACCTTTGTAATCATGACATGACATGTCATGAATATGAATGAATTTTTATGATAACTAAGTGTCATTTGCTCATTTATGTCATTTTAAATGTGAATGTGACATTGTTTGATATGTCTTTGTTATGACAACTTGACATTATCAAGACAACATAACTGATCCAAAATCTGTCATAAAAATGATTGTCATTATGCCATTATAATTGTGTCATGGATATTTTTCTGATTGCTTTTATCACAACAACAAACAGAATTTGTCATTACAGTTTCTCAGGTGTCAGCATAATTATTATTTAATGACATTTCAATGGCAAATTCAATTGGTACTCCAGTCGAGGTTATAAAATTCAAGACACAAATATAAGGGCGTCGTTGCATTCATGTTTATTACAGATTTATGACAAGTTATGTTGCTCTTGGTAATGTCAAGTTGTCATAACAAAGACATTGCAAACAATGTCACTTTTGCCTTCAAAATGACATACCCGAGCGAATGACACAGTTGTCATGAGCATGCATAAAATCGCATTCATATTCATGATATGTGTTATGTCATAATTGTTTCATGACATTTATGAACACCCCTTTCAAGTAACATGTTCCCAAACTAAAAAATAAATATGGTGGAGAAGGAAGTATGTACTGTATATTGAAATGATTCAACCATGAAAGATTACATTAAAAACAATCACAGCACTAAAAAGTACAAAGAAATAAAGATAATTATGGTGTTCACATTGGCATCAAATGATCCAGATTGTTGTTATTAAGATTACAAGACTTTTAATGTGTGATTTTATTATTTATGATGTTCATGGCTTTCATTTGTCTGATGTGATTGTCATTTGTCTAAAATATGTAAAAATGAATGTAAAAACCAAATAATTGCAACAAATAAATAATAATTATTTAAATATACATAATTTAAGCTGTTTGGCAACACTTTTTCCCCTACACCTGACGTATTTTAATCAGCTTTCAAACAATGTCTTGTAAGAAAGACTTAGAATAGAGTTCATTATCAGAGAGTGGCTTTAGTGAAGAAAGGCATTCCCTAATCTCCCTGCAGTGCTCAGCCTTAATAAAAAGCATCCAAGGTCAGTCATCTGCTAACTGAGCTGGACCCTTTATAGCTGCAGGTTAGAGTTTTAGTCACAGAAAGTCAGACAACAAAGCCTGATTCGAATATTAATCTATTCTGTTGAAAATACAACAACAATGGGAACAGGGAGCATTCTTGCATTGTCCGCCTTAAATTTCATCCGTGGAGATGAAATTAATGCATATTACAGGCTGCTGTGTTTGTATTAATTGCCTAATTTAAAGTCTCACATTATGGATCCATATTTATCTTAATGTATCATCCATGGGAAGCAGTGGAAATGAAAATTCCTGGCATTGTAAATTGGGCACACAGAAAATAAGGATTTGGATTTTCCCACTTCTTAAACAAAAAAAAGGTTATTCAAGCTTGTATTTTGGTTGCTTCAACAAGAAAGAATATATATTTGGTCATGGTTGACTTAGTGTTTACAAAGTTATTTTTAAGTTTCAACTTAAGGATACAAAAAAAGGTTTATGACATATTTGGCAGAGGAACTTATAAAACTTCCACAAAAATGCTGTGTGTTGGGTTAAACTTGCTCTTTTTACGTACATACATTTGATATTGACATTTTTTTCAGCTGAGCTTTCAAAAATTGATCTGGGAGTCAGGACAGCAACAGAGGGTTATTGCACAAAAGCACGGTAAGGGATTAAGCTGCGATTTTCAGGCTATCCTAGATTAGTTTAACCCTGAAAATAAAATAGATCAACTTTAAATGAAATATATATATATAATTGATATGATATATATAGATTAAAGAGATTAAAGTAAAAATAGATGATTATTATAGACAACAAACTAAACAGATAAAATAGTTAAGCAATATTCGCTAAATGTTTGCAATATGATAAATTCCATGCATGTCCACTCATCACATTAAAGGCAAAGTGAACAACTGCTAATTTGTTAATATGTTTCACCTCCTCATTTCATTCAGTCTCTGATGGAAAGTAATAGGAGTTCCCAGGTTGGTGGACGATCGACGGCAATTTTTAACTCATTACCAGATCGATAAGATCGACCCCGTGGTCTGTTTAAGAATGCAGTGAGCATGCACTGATCCCAGCTATCTACTTCGGGATTGACATAGCGGCAAACTGTCATCCTGGATCAGCAAACGTGCAACAAACTAAGCCAGAATACGCTGATTAAACTAGGTCATGCTGTGCGTTTTTTGTTATCCTTGTTTTCTTAATTCTACGTTTGTGCAATACCCCACAGGAATTCCTTCATCACACAAGATCTGTTGCAAGGAGACACCTTCATTGAACTGTTATGGGTAACATTGTGACTAAAAAGAAAACAGGGGAGCATTCTGTCTTTTTTAATGTTCTTGTGAAGTCATGCCCTGTTTTTGGTTCGTGTAGATGTCTTTGGTTCATGTTGCACATATGCTTGGAAGCAGACAGAGAACCATCTTTTCAGTGGTCTCTGTCTACTTGTTTGGTTTTCACCAGGGTTTGAATCGACCCAAACTTAATTAACATTTCAGTTTTTCTAAAAACTTATGGGCAGGTGTCTTTGATCGAAGTTGTATTACTTTACAGACATAGCTAAACAAAATGTAATTAAATAATAATAAAATAAAAAAGTTAAAGTGAAATATAGCTACATCTATTGTATATATTATTTAAACCATGGGGAAGCTAAAGCTTATCCCAGTTTCTCACCCTGGATGTATGTTAGAGTGTGTGTGCGTGCGTGTGCGTGTGTGTGTGTGTGTGTGTGTGTGTGTGTGTGTGTGTGTGTGTGTGCGTGTGCGTGTGCTTTAGGGGAATTTATGGTACTAAATTAGACTTAAGCAGTAGTTATATTCCACGTATGTTCCCTGCTAACTATTTGAGCATAGACCTGAAAGCTTAAATTCTTGCATATTTTGAGCATAGACTTAAGTTTTGGTCTTATTTTAAACAAAACTTGGCAGATTATTATATAATAGAATATTATAATATAAAATAATATTATTGTTATGAAAATAAATCCACAAAAATACTATTTGCATCAAAATGCATCAAACTGAAGATGCTCATATTAGTAGTCTGTCTACTTACTGACCTCACAAAGGTTCAAACGTAATTATAATATTTGTAATGCTGCATTAGAAACAATTAAGGCTACACTTGATACAGTTACAAAATGAAAATGACGCTGTATCTCTCAGAAATGCAGGCACAATTTAACTTAAGGACAATGCTATTATAAATATCCACATGCCTGAAATATGAAATGTGGCCTCAGTGTTGTTGTTTTTTTGTTTTCATTTTACCAGCTATCAGACAATCTTTTTATCTAATCGATACAACAGATGAGGCACAATCAAGACTGGAGAGAGAAAAAGAGAGGGTGCAGAAAACAGAGAGGGGGGGTTGTTGATGCAAAGAGAGAAAGAGCATTGCAATAAATTTAAAACCTACCTAATTTAACATTGTGAATAAAACTTACTGAATGCAACTGCTACAAGCAATTTTTCATATAGACAATTGAATTAACGCCTTAGGCATTACATTGTTATCTGAAGCAGGTGATAACAATGAGAAGGAAGCACTGAAGTACAAGGAAATTAATTGCTCTGCAAAAGACCACTAGCCTGTGTCAAGGTCTTGGAAAGAACAGGAAACCACTTTGGATTCTAGGCAGGTGATCAACAGGACATCGCATTACATTGGTAATTTGGCACATGCATTGTTACCCAAAGTCATATTGAATTAGCAAACCCTCATTTAGGGTATTCTATAGGTTTTCTTTAAGTGCTGAAGTGGACGCTGATACTCCTGACCTTTGTTTTGCTAAAGTTTATTTCCAAGTATGTTTATTTAATTGATTTTATATAGTTTTACAAAAATTATTTCTTCACATAAAATATAATCCTTCCTTAAGAGATTCTTTACTATTTTATAATAACAATTGTTTACGATTTCACAAATTGATGAGCGTTCTTTAACCCTCCTGTTGACGAGTGGTTCAAAAATGACCCGGGCACCACTTTAACAGCAGAAAACAACCTAAACAAAGGATTTTATTTTGACGTTTGGTGACTTTTTCTAAAATGACTCCAACATTTAAGGTATAACGACTGATATACGGGTCAATTTTGACCCGACAGCTTTAAAACCATTTTTACACCACAAAAAATACTGGCACACACATGCACACTCCAACACACGCACTCTCCAACACACACACACAATAAGAATTTGCTGCTTTAACTTTTATGAATACTGTCTTCTTAAAAACATTTTACACTTATGAAGGTACTTCTCATATTAGAAAATATACACTTTACTTTAGTCGAAAAACGAGTGTTGCTCACTGATTAAACATTGATTAAATACTGCACACTTATGAGGGAAAACCTAGACATTCACAGAGTTTTGATGCATGATGATGTTGTTTCTTTATGCAAAATAGATGTGGGGGTTGAAATTTTATTTAGCTGATTTATTTTAAAGGTACAGTATACTAAACCTGTAATACAGAAGTCTAAGACAACAGAAGTGTTAAAGCAGACCTTGGTAAAAGCAGAGCTGTTAAGAAAATGAGCTGCAAGTTGCAACAAGCACACTTGCTGGTAAGTTAATGTGATGACTGCATTTTTATGTGTGCGTCTGTATTTATTTATTTTCTAACATATTAAAAATAGATTGCCTAAAACTCACCCTCAGGTCATGCAAGATGTAATTTTTTTTTCCCCTTTAGAAGAACATCAAAGAAGACGTTTAGCTGAAACTGTGGTTCTTGATGCAGATCCCAGCACTCTGAAAGTCAGAAAAAAGGCAATACAAAATTAAAGCCTATGGTGCACCTAAGTGCACCTTTTTTTGCTTATGTCTCATTTCTCATCATTATAAATTAAAATAACGACGTATGATAGCGGAATCTGAAAAATAAACCCTGAAACTGACCAATGTGAGGAGAGTTTACTCGCAGGTGACTACTTTTAACTGTTTTGGTCCGTTTAGGAACTCTGCCGTGCGACCGCACCCCCGCATCAAGAACAAAAATAAACATTGTAACAGTTGTAATCCCTGTTTCGGAACAAAACAATCAATCTACAGGTGTGAAAGCACCCTTAGACACGCACTCTCAAACGTCCCTTCACGTGTTCCCTCTGGGGAATCCCTGCTGCCATTTTAAAGTGCGTTACACTTCATTAGTGAACGAGGGAAGCTTATATGGACATACCCTCGATTATGACAAAGGGAGCGAGTCTGCTTCATATGACCCTATGCATATGACCTCTCCAGTACCTATATGTCCCAGAATGCAATGCGATTGTGGCGTTACAACGGTAAAGTCAAAGAGCTTCGAATGATTCTAGTAAACAAATTGAATGGAATGCAGCCAGTGTGAGTGAGACGCAACAAGTACACTTGCACTTTTATATATGTATTTATTTTACATATTAACGCATCAGCTGACATCATCTAGTCAGAATATTATTTTTAATTATTATTTATTATTTATATTATTTTTATTTTATATTATTTTAATAAACCTTTGTCATCGAATAACATTTTTTCTACATATTTTAGCACTGTCCTAACAAACTGAATTTTAAATGAAATGATAATTAGGAGTTAAAAATGCAGATTTCCAGGTTTAGTATCAAAATACTTGTTTTTATTAAATTCAAAGAATCGTTAATTCATTTTCCTTTGGCTTAGTCCCTTATTCATCAGGGGTCACCACAGCGGAATGAACCGCGCCAACTATTCCAGCATATGTTTTACGCAGCGGATGCCCTTCCAGCAGCAACCCAATATTCAAAAATCTGCAACCACAAAACACATATGATCTCTTAATAGTCATTATGTTCAAATTAAATATACTGAACAAACTACTCTAGTGTAAAAATAACGATTGACATAACTGTAGAGGCATACTCTTACTTGTGCAATCTTTGCATTGTTAAAATCCTCTGCTTTCAACTAATCGGTCTTATACAGTGTTCTGACCTAACCACAGTTTTAACTTTCTTGACTACTCGCAGTTCTCTCAGCAACAAGACTCAACTCAAGCTTTGGTGTCTTCATATCTGATGCTTGTGCTTTACTTGAATATTTTCATTTAATCTTTACACTTGTACTGCATCTAAGAGGCAAATGCATTTATAATCAGCTTACTGTATGTTACTAAAGTTTACTATTACAGTAACCTTTGCATTACATGTGGTGTGGAGCTTCATGTTTTTGCTACAATTCTTCACACACAATACTCCATATAACTCCAAAAAGCCAGAAACGAAGCTTTTTTGCATAAACTAGATGTCACAAAGGTCATCGTCTCAATGTGGTATCACTAGTTATTTTAATATAGCTTTCAGGCAATATAATTTTCTGCATAGAATTCCATTCAAAAAAATAAGAACAATAATTAAAAGGTCTGCAGATGTCACCTCTAAATACATAACAAATTAACCTTCTGCAGCTGACAGAGCTTAAATGTCTCTCTCAACATTTGAAGCAGCAAACTGAATTTCCTAAAAGTAAAAATAATAATCCATTGTCTAACTTACTTTCTGACCTATTCAAAAGCATTTCACTCATGTAACTTTAAAAGGTGCTGGGGAACTGTCACCTGTTAGCTGTTGTCACAGCATAATTGGCCAATTTTATACACTTTAATAATTAAAGAGGCAAAAAATAAGGAGCACTTTATCTCCCCAGAGGACTGACAGCTCAGAAGGAGGTTTCACCATGACAATGCCGGCTGTCAGCCCACACCCCACTGTGATTACTGTGTATCAGTAACAAATTTGCAATGAATAATGTAGGAAAGCAACTTTTGTAAATGATAGTTCTCCATCGCCTACCCTAAAATGTATCTTTGGCGAAATAAACACGTGTCCTTAGATGTCCTACAGTACAACACCTTGTGCCAGCAGGACACCAATGTGATCTAATTGGATTGACGAACACCGTAAGACGCCTGTTAAGTGAATTAAATTCTGTTCTCAGGCTTAATAGCTCAGTCTGTATAAAAACCAACACAGAAACACAAACTTTTTTTGGAAAAGCTCCTTTATTTTTATTGCACGGAAGGCTAAGTTGGCATATTACACAAGCAAGTTTGATTGTTAATGAAAGAATTAAATCAACATTACTAGAAAATCCATTTAACGCTGAATTATTATTCAAAAAGATGTGTAAATGGACCATAGTTTTACACATTAGAACAAGTAAAGCCACATATAACCACACTATGGCACTTGAACTATTTCACATGCAGCTATACGTTTTAATAAATAAAATACTGATATTACATAATGCCCTGGTGAAACAGCACAGATTTAAAGACAATTACGAGACAAAAGACTAGCACATTACACACGTTTCTCTTTAGTTTCTCAAAGGCACTTGGGATTAATGAAAACAGTTAAGAAATGTAATAAAGTGAATCATCTAATTGTATAAAAAAAATCTTTACCTTTAGGCGTAATAAAATTTTTAAAGTACAAAAAGTAAAGCTGTAATAAAGTCTCTTGAATATCATTCCCATGGATTCCATGCAGACGTTAAATTATTAAAACTTCACAAATGAAGTTTGCAAATGGCTGACGCAAATAAATAAGAAAGAGATTGAGGTCACAAAAATAACCGATGCACAAAAATATCAGACTGATTCGATTTGGCCTGCACACATCAGATTATCATATAGTTTATGAGTAGAGCGTGTCGTATTTGCTCAACAGCACCACTCAGAATATGTTTGTAGTCTCTATGTTGTGTGTCAAGCTGGACTGATGATGTACAAAATGCCAAGAATAGAAAGCAGATGCTTGGATGTTATAAACGTCTAGCGCTTGGCATTTGAGCAAACTGGTCGTTATCAGTGCATCAAGACAAAAATTCCTGCGCAAGTCAAAACCTTGTTTACCTGAGAACGAATGAGGTGTCTGACAGACCACGCCGGATTATTAGACAAATTATTTAAGGCATTGCAGATACGCACTGCTTAACACAAATATAAACACTCACACAAACAAAAAACACACAAACAGATTAGACGCATTATCAACCGTATGATTGTGAGCTTGAGCTTTTTCACATTAATCATCCATGGCTTTTAAAACCACAGTGGGTTTGTTTTTGTTGTTTTTTTTTTGCATAGTCCAACTATTACACACAGTACTGTGCTCTTTGTCACTCATTTCCAGACCTCTCATTCTCTTTTATTCTTAGTTTTCCACCTTCCCACTTACACTGGCATCCTTGGTTATACACCTCCACACTCAGCATTCTCATTCTTTCTTATATAAAATAGTTGTACATTTTAACCCAGTGGGTTCAGAGTTTGGTCTCAGGTCCTCGTGCTGTCAGAACAGGGAAAGAACTGCGTATTCTGGCAACCTCCATCGCACACAGATGACCGAACACTTTATTATACCAATCAGGTGAGCGCCCCCTGCAATACAGAAATATAACAAGTACAATTATTATTAATAATATTGTCAACATAAAGGCTTGTGATTATTGCAAAAATTTAACACCTCGTGACAAACAAAACGGCAGGCCTAAAAGTGTCATTTAAAAAAAACCAAAACATCTCAGGCTCGTAAATTTGATTAGATGTGCCATGTTAAAAATTGTCCAACCAATGAGATTTGTCGCTTTTGTTCACATGCCTTGAGCTACTGAAAAAACACCACTACAGTAAAACACAACTTGGTGGCGCTTAAGCACAAAATGGTCTAGCCAAGTAAACAAAAGTTGCAGATCAAATAGAATCCAATGAACCAATTAGTGTTCATAGTGAGCTGTTTACATTAACTCATGGAATAAAAGCTGTAGAGCAAGTACATTTGACCACTTATTGTACCAAAAGTACAAATGCTCTTCTTCATGTTCACTAAGATTATATTATTAAAAACTAGCCTAGAGTGCCATCTGCTCTTAAAAACTAATCTCAGAATCACAATATTCCAAAATTCTATGAATCGATCCTTGAATAACAATCCATCAATTTATCGTCTCAGCCCTAGTGATTCAGCACATTCACTCGGCTCACTGCAAGTGATCGGCAAAATGCTTATAAATGTCAAAAATGGTTGGGGGAAAAAAAAAAGCTGCAATAAATTTTACGTTGTGCACAAGGCTTAAAGCCAAGGTCACACTGAACTTTTGCCCAATTCAACTTCCATTCATACACATGCGAATGCGGCAAACTGGAAATGTAATCTCATGTGACAAGTTTCGCATGTCGCTTTGTACAATAGAAGATCAAAACGTGACCAGTCTGTACAGAAATATACGGAGCAATCACTCGCTTTATCAATGTCTAACCATCTTCTTTTATACCCCCACTTCGCAGCGCTGTACGACTGTGCTTAACCCTGATGTTTTTGTTCAGTGTACTGTGGAAAATATCTGAAGTATATAGCATTCTATCCCTAAAACCTGTGTGTCTTACCTTAGATCGGCTCTGCAGTAGTGTGTGAGCCGGGACCGTCCCATTCCACATGGCTCAATGAAGATACGAGATGTCAGAAGCACTGCCCGTAAGCCTGCTTCAAGCTGGACGTTATCATGGTCCACAGAGGAAGACACAAGAACACACACTCCTTTGGGAAGATCACTACACCAACGTCTGCAACACAAATGACCACATTACATGTATTATGATTAATCTGTTGGAATAATTACACTTGATTTAATTTGAATAGCATGACAAATCAAATTCAATTGATCTTTTGACACTGGAGGTGTTTCTACCATTAGAATATCCTTTAAGTTTCATTGGTTAAAACTTTAAAGGGCACTAACTAAAATACTTATTGGAAAAACCCTGGAGTGTTACTAGGGGTTATAACAAGACTTTAAAAAAAAAAGTATATTGTAATCAATGTCAATGAAGTTACCATATATGGTTCTTCATCTGATAAAAGGGTTAAACATTATAAACAAAGCATTTAATCAAACTGCTAAATGGTTCATTTGGATATGAAGTGGCATATAACGTGCCAAGGGGACATACGCTGTCTCCAAAGTGAGAGCTTGACAAATATGGAACATATTTACAGTAAATAATGCACACCAATGCACATTCAGTTGCTGACATTATACGCATGCTTGAGTCTGATGAAAAAAAAAAAGGACAAATAGAACAGTGAAATAACTTTAGCTTTGACACGTACAGTTTAAACCAGGGATGGGCAAACTCTGTCCTGGAGGGGCGGTGTCCTGCAGAGTTTAGCTGCAACCCTAATCAAACACACCTGCTTGTAGCTTTCCAGTGATCTTGATTAGCATGTTCGGGTGTGTTTGATTAGTGTTGAAGCAAAACTCTGCAGGACACTGGCCCTCCAGGACAGAGTTTGCCCATCCCTGGTTTAAACAGTTCATTTGCATCTCTGTGAAAACTCCAGAAAGATCCCTTAATGAGGAACAAGTGAATGGCTCATTTTTAATGGCCTTCCAGGTGATGTTGGAGAATTAAATGCTTTTTCTTTGGTTACAGGTTTTTAATAAAGAACAGACTCTCAAACCTGCTAATATTTATTATATATTTCTTGCATGCAAAAAATTATGTGCTAGTTGAACCAAACACAACAAACTCAAGCCGGCAACACAATCAGCTTTTGTTCGTTTAGTTCTTTGACAATGAACTGGTGTGTTATAATGTTTACTTATTGAGGCAGATTTTTATTTGATTTCATAATGATGCTAAAATTACGCATTTATTACCAAGCCTGTTTAAGTTTATCACCTTTTATTGTCAATCTTTCAGTTTCGAAAGTGGCTTAATAGTTAACACCATACCAAAATTCACTCACCATGTTGTTTAAAATCTTTATGAGTTTTTTTGTTCTGGTGAACACAAAAGAAGATATTTTGAAGAATGTGGAAACCGGTAGCCATTGACATCCATAGTAGGAAAATGGAAGTCCTATGGAAGTCAACGGCTACCAGTTTCCACATTCTTCAAAATATTTTCTTTTGTGTTAAACAGAAAAGTGATTAAATGACGACAATTTTCATTTTTGGATAAAATATCCCTTTATGTTGATCACACAAAAAATAATGAGTCTTGCAGCTGTGTACCTGAGCGCTATGAAGTTTCTGCGAGGATGTGGAGCCATGCTGTCTGTGATGTAGTGGAAAACCTCAGTGTTGTTTTCCAGTGTCTCAATTACTCGACTGTGCAGAAGGTCTTCATCCCACAGGTGGCGCTCTCGCAGAACACGCTGGAGAACCACAGCGGGAGGGGCTTCAATCTCCACCGAAACACGCCATAGACGCATCGGGTGTCCATCTCCAACCTGCAAACAACCAATCATTAAAGACCATGCACGACAGAAGAATATTGATGGCGGCTTTAGAAAGTTCTTCAAGTGGTTCTTTTGCAAGTGAAAATACTGCAAAATAAGTTGATCAGATGAAGAGCATATCTATTCATGTCCTACAGTGTACAACCATAATGAGCTCCATTAAAATGATCCTCAGACGATCGTTTCAGCAGGTGGGTTGAAGGCAGATGGTCTAAGCTTGCTCGTGCCAACACTTTTTATAGTGCATCTGATATTTAGTCTAAGGGGAGAGAGGGTGGACTGCCACATGCATTCAAATCTCATTCTCACTCTGAGTGTATGTGACAAGAGACCAGAAGTGTACATCTGTCTACTATGGCCATGCAGACTTCAGCCTGACTGACGATAAGTGGCCAACAAACAGAACCGAAACAAAACTGCACAAAAAGCCATTTGCAATTAGACTCAAAATTCAATTCATTTGGAGCTCACTTATTGACTGACTTTTAAAAGCCATATACATGACAAAATAAATGAGAAATGGAAATGTGTGTATATACAGTAGTGATGTCCAGCCTGGGAAAATTCCTATTTTTGTCTTTTATTCAAGCAAACTTTTGTTGAGTGTAAAAAGTCTGTATGTCCTCTATGGTTCAATTGTTCACAGGCAAATAGCTACTACTGAAACACAAAGGAAAACCAATGAAATGCTAATAACCGATTATACTGCAGTCAGAGTCAACTTTAGTTTTTTATTGAGTGATTTCATGGTAAAACAAAACCCATGTTTCACAAAATGCTGTAGTTTTATTTTATTTTTTTGGCCAAATAAGTTGAACGCCTTTAACAAGTTTGGTATTTTCCTCTTCACAGTACAATGTTTCTCATATTTTGAAGGTTTAATTAAACTTGTAGGGTCATTAAAAGCAAATACTGTGCTAATATCCCCCTCTGGACACTTTTGGCCACTATTGTACTTGTTAATCATGTATCTATACACATTTCCGAGAAGACCAACATTTTATAATACAACAACTTACGCAAGTAAACATCTTTTCTTGTTTTTCTGACATCATTGTCATCATTCAAAAGGCAGCAATGGGAATGTTTCCTAAGAGCTCATAAACAGGAAATATCAAAATGGTTTAGCTTTAGAAACCAGATTAAAATAGCAACAATTAAAAAAGACTTTTTAAAGACTTTTCAAAACCATCTTGCAATATAATAATATTCAACTTTCATGTTTTTGCACTTCCAACTGCTGCCAGAAATTCATCTTAAACTGTACAATATAAATATAAGCAACATTTAGAGCAAACCACTACAAGAGTAATAAAAAAAAAAACACCCCCTTACTATGTGGAATGTAGATTTTTATTCATAATTTGGATATCGGAGGTAAACTCGGAATGTCTATAACAATGACAACAAAAAAACATTTCTGAACCCTTGCTGGTTTTGTATGTCTGTTAAAATGAAATTATCAGAACCTCACAAACATTTTTACTGTTTTTGCTGAACTTCAGATCAAATAAACGCAGGCTTGTTGAGCACAGGATAAAATAACTGCCAGACCTCCAAGTACAAGGATTTTTCTAAAAAGTATTTTTAAAAGCAGACATGTTATGCCCCTTTTTATAAGATGTAAAGGAGACTTATTTAAAAAAAAACATTAAAAAAAAAAAAATCGTACTGTTCTAAAATTGACCAGTAGTTTATATATGTGGAATATAAGAAAAAGGTGTCTTCTAAAGGATAAATTTATAGCAGGATGTTCTTCAAGCGTGTTTCTCACATTTCTCTTGGCAAACTTGGCAAACTGTCACATGGCATTTTAGCAGTGACCTTCCTCTCTTCCAGTGCCAGTCTAAAGCTCTGACTGATGGAGTGCCCTGTAAACAGTTGGATGCACAGTCTCTCCAGCGTTAGCCACTGGAGCTTGTAACCTTCACGCAGTCGCTGTGCTGAGGGCAGCCTGTCACAGGTGGATTTACAGCTGTGTCATGCGCCTTTCCTTTTCTTAATGACTTCTAAATTGATTTAACCACACTGTGATGGATATTCAGTGACTTGGAAATGCACTCGGATCCATCCTTGCCTCATGTTTTTCTATTCCTCTTTCAAAAACTTGCTTAGATTGCTTCTCTTTCTTCACGGTCCAAGTACTGCCACAATACTGAATTTCCAACCTTGGCAGAGGAGGTTATAAGAAAACAACTTAAGCGAGCAACTTTTAATATTTGTAATTATTTTTCAACATTTTATAGAGGTCTAATTGGAAAATATTATTAAACTGTGTCCACTATGATTCAATTAAATAAAAACATCAAAACCTGAAAGAATGCAAAGGATTTTTTAAAAAGACAATACCCTCTGAAGGATTCCAATATTAGAAATGAGAGTCTAAATTTAGTTTTCAAGCTAATCTTAAAGCTGGCATTGTTGAAAATGAATCTTGTTTCAAATAATATTTTGAGAACATAGTAAAATTTTTCAATGCATCTTTTTTTATTATAATGACATACATTGGAATTCTTTTCAATAATTTTTCAGGTAAAAAAATGTATACACAGATTATTTTGAGCATGCCTGACTTAAAAAAAACAAACAAACAAAAAAAAAAAAACATAGTATATTATTCCTATATTTACATATTTTACTATTATTTAATGAAAAAATAAAATTTAAAAAAATGTTGAAATATCACTATAATACTGCTGAACTATACAGCATTCATTTATATATAATATTACTTTTAATATTACTTATAACATTTTTCTGTAAAATGACAATTATTGTGGTTGTTTTTCCCCTTTTGCGTTCAAATGTTAAACTCAAAGCACTTATTTTGGTTGAAAACTACAGCAAAACCCGTTTGAAATGCTTCTCTCTTGTTGACCAGACTTACAAATTGTTTTCATTCCAAACTTGGAAATATGTCTGGTACAGACTGATTTTCAAATGCATGTTAATGTGATTCCAACTCAGAGCAGAGAAGAAGTTTGTGTGAAACTGCAATTGCTGTGAACAGAGCTGCTCTGAGACACTAAGAACACTTCCACAACTTTTTTCCTACATTTTTTTTTTACATGCATTCAACAAAAAATTCCTATAAATCTAATGCAAATTGGTCATACACCTTAAATCAAATTCAGTATTCCAATTCATCTAAAACAACAGCTAGTGCTTTAAAGAGGATTTGTGTATCTCTACCTTTTTATAAGCCAGTTCAGTGTTGTCGGGTCCATGGGCATGATGCCAGCCTTTACTCCGCTCAGATGCCTCTCTGAGAATACACTGAATGTTGTCTTCCAAGTACGCCCGATAATCCACAGGCTCGCCCAGGGCATTGACCCCGAGCCCATGCAGAGGCAGGGGCTGAGCGTCTGCAGCCACATAAGAATTCCTAGACTGAAGCATCATTTCATGCGGGATCTGTAGAGAGAAAGAGTGACAGAAAGCTGATTGGTGCAAAACACGAGCTGCTCCGTTTTGTTACAAAAAACTGCAACAATATACACAAGATAATGCAAGAGAACTTCAAATGTTTACATATAACATTTACATTACCTATGCCTTTAATAGCTGATTTATACAAATATCAGCAATTAAATGTGCTTACCTGAAATAGCTTCTTGCATTCCGTAATCATGTGACTGAGGCAATATGTGGCAGCCGTGTTCTCACTCAGGTCCTTGTGGTCTGGCTTGGCTCCACCTTTCCTGCTTATCAGCCTGTAACCAAACCGAAAAGAAATTTCAACAACCGAAAAGCTGCTGAAAATCAGAGGACATTTTGAATGCTCACAGAGCTATTAAATGGATAGTTCGCCCAAAAATGGAAAGCCTTCCACAAGATTTTTTGTTCCTACTATGAATGTCAATGGATGCTTTTCTCCAACATTCTTCAGAATATCTTGTATTGTGTTCAACAGAAGAAAGAAATTCATAAAAGTTTAGAACCACTTGAGTGTGTAAATGGTGAGACTTTTCATTTTTTCCCATTCTTTTCCCTTTTTTCATTTTTAAAGCAACACTATGCAAGTTTCTCTCACAGCTCCCTCTTGTGGTTGATAGGCGCAATTACTTCTTACCAGTGTTAGCAGTGTCAGTGCAATTCACATGCATTTGTTGAGTAATCTGACTGAACCAGCATAAGTTAACACTTTGTTCAGAAACCATGTCCACCGACCAGGTAAAATAGCCTGTGTTACAATACACTATGTTCCACAAATAACATCACATGCAGCCAGTTGCCTCTTTCAGCTCACACCATCAAGTGCAAGCCTGTCCAATTCAAACCCATGTTCAGACTCCTGTCCAATCAGTCTCTAACTTTTTCTTTTGTTGCTTCCTCCAACAAAACCCTCATCATATTTTTCTTTGGTGGGTCTGCCATGGTGTTCATGTTGGTGTTGGTTCTATATTAGATTGTTTTGTCTCACAGTTAGCTTTTGGCTAACTTCACCTAGGCTACACAAATAACGTGTCATGTGCCATAAAGCAGATCACACTGTACCACTCACAGGCATTTCTATTTCTGTCCATGGTTCCACTGGCAGGGGCTGTGTGAAGCTGTGTGTACCGGGTCACTCTCCCAAAGTTGCAAGCATAATTTTAGGTGACAAGAGACATATCTGGTAGCTGCAGCAGCAGAATTCATCTAGTTAAGGGTTATTCTACCATTGATATTATTTTAGAGAAATTATTATGAGGTTGAAAACTTGCAGTGCTGATTTAACCCCAATGTATACTTTCACACACAGACAAATAAACAGTATTCTCCATTTGACAGAGTGCACAAACACAGGTGCTCGACACAAGTCCAACATCTGAGATATGTATGTCCAGTTGTTATGAGTGATTAAAATATCTGTATACTAGAGTAAAACTAGAGTTCCTGGTTTCTTCACAGATGTGCTTGACAATGGGGCATCTATTGATGTTGCCATCAACGGTTTTTGTTATTTGCCTGAGATACAGCAGAAAAACAAAGGCCTGTGCCAATGCTGGCATTTTGTCAATAAACAAATTTGTAAAAAAAAGCATAAATATTAATAATGATGTGCATATGCAATTATGCAAGTCTGTGAGCATACTGCTCAGATGTCGAAATTCACAGCACACTGTGTGCTTCGTTTTAGTGCACACATAAAAAAACATAAGATTACTTTTAGCATTAGCTGTTTACAAAAACCTGGCAGTATTCTCTTATTTCTTTCTGTTATGATGGTTTCTTTCCATCAGCTTTTATAAATATTAAAAAAGTGATTTTACTTTTTTTCACTTTTTTGTTGTTTTTCAATTGGCTAGTCTTATCCACACACACAAATACACACCTTGGTGAAGCTCCGTCTTTCTTGGAAGCATTCAGGTGCAGGATGGAAGGTGCGAGACAGACAGCCAGACTATCTGCAGTCATCTGGTTTTCCTGTGCAGATGCAATGTCACTGAGAAAATACAGCAACGTCTGCAGAACCTCTCTGTTCTCATCAGGCAGCAGAATCACGGCTGCCTGCACGGCCTGTAAACGCTGCTCTGCTGGAACAACTACACACACACACACATACGAGAGAAATTTGTAGAGCTTACTGAAGCAATCACGTGTTTGACGCACTAAAAAAAGTGATGCACTAAAAACTGTTTGTGTGTCACTTACACTGGTATACATGTAGAAAGGTGTCTGTAAGTTTTGAGGTGAGCACAGGTTCAGGCAGATCCCTAAAGTACTGTTTAATCAGGTCAGCCACATCATAAGCTGATTGGCCCTGGTAGGTCACATGATCGGGGGAATTCTCATTGAGCTGCCTGAGGGCCTGGATCCGGGATTTAACCCCCGATTTCCGGAATATTCCAACCTGTAAAAATAAATGACAGATAAGAAGCTGAAAGGAAAATAATAATCGAGTGTTTTTGTGGCTGTGTGTTTGCTTGCACACAAACCTTCTCCAGACACTGGCTGCGCAGGTATCTCATCGCCTGCTGGATGCTTTGAGGCAGAGGCTGACCGGTTCGTTGGACATTTACAATTGGTGGAACTCCAAACACATGTTTATCTTTGTAATCTGGAACTTTGGAACGCTTCATAAACTTTGGAACCACCCTGTCCATTGACAAAGAGAAAATAATATGAATTAAGATCCCCCCTGTAACCCCAAAAATAACCAATTCTGAACTGAAATAAGTTGTCAGTATTTCTAGTCTTAATGCCCCAGTTCACTTCAAACGAAATCAAAGAACATCATTTCGAAATCATTTCGAACAAAATCTATGTTCAATGTCAAAGTTCTATTTGAGTTTGTTTTGGCAGTTCGAAACAGAGAGCTTGCAGAAAGATTTTAAAGACTGAGGGGGTTACACAAAGGACAAGAAGCACATCTTGTTGCGCCACATCTTTTTAATGAGATAGCTTACCTACACTGGCGGCACTATTAGTCCGCAGCAAATAGAACAATGCAAAAATGTGGTGGTGTTTTTGTGGAGACAGACTGTTTGCCATTATATGTTTGCTCTGGCTTTCTGATCTGGCCACAGAAGCATGATAATGGGCTTTGTTTTGATTGCACTTCATTTAACTCACAAAATTGTCTCACACCCATTTCCCATTTTTTGGTGTACTGACATCCTATTTACCACGCCTTTATGATGTTCACAACCATTAAATTAAATAACAAAACAAAACACAAACAAGTAATATTTAAAGTAAATAAAAGTACACTTTACAAAACTGGCTACAACTTTGTTCTCTCTCAGCCGCCATCATTGTTGTTTAGCGTGACACATTCATCCCCACGCTGCAGCAGGCATGGTTGTGATGGAGTGTTTGAAAACAGAATACCGTTACTCAGCCATTTCAAACTTCTTTTTGCCCTCAAATGAAGAATGAAAAAGAACTTTGTACTTTATGTACTTTATTAACTTTTTGTACTTTGTACTTGAACTTTATACTTCAACATTTGAAATATACCTGAGCCTTTACTTCCTGTACAGACCTATGTTGGTGACGAGATGACGCAAGAAACTTGCATTGATACAGTACAGCCATTGCCATTGTTACTGTTCGCATCAATGTATATACTATGCCTTCTATGCGCAAAACTTTCAGAGATTTAATTCAGATATTGCTAAGGCTTTTTCCAATACATGCTGTAAACAGATGACCAATCACAAAAGACTAGGCCACTGACCAATTACTGTAACTTTGTAACTGGATCCTTGAACAAAGTGATGTTGTATTGTGAGAAAGAAATTTTGAATAGAGATAAATGTAAACTTATCCAACATGCATGAATTGTATTATTTTTATACTTATGTACATATATTTTTATTTCAATAGTTTGTTTACTACAGCTACACTTTTATTTTATTATATATTTTCCATGCTTACATGACAAAAGGAGGTGCAATAGTACAAAAGACCAATATGTGGATGTCCAGAAAAAAAACCCTGCAAGGTCACACCTTTGCCAGATAAATTAAAAATCCCTGCAGCAGGCTATAGTTAGAGAGCAACAGCAAATGGAATTGCAGTAACATGTATAAACCCTGTGAAAAAGGGATCTATTTGCTGCCTATGACACTGACGCTGATGCCGGCCTTTGACTATGGAGTGTGTGGGAATGGCCGAAAGAGGAAAGATAATGCCTCCTCGGTGACTGGTGCAGAATGAAATGAATCATCTTTTTGATCTGTGAGCCATGACACCATCTGATAGACCTATAAGCTTCTCATCAGAAGTCCCTTTCCTGCAGCTGGAGTTTAAAATGGACAAATGCAAAAATTATAAACCAATTTACACTCCGTTCCTGCAATGCCAAATAAAACATTACTGGAGAATGAAAGTGTGTGTGTGTGTGTGTGTGTGTGTGTGTGTGTGTGTGTGTGTGTG
>CAIGQV010016645.1:4658478-4680419 GCA_903798115.1 Danio jaintianensis
ATTATTTATATTTTTTTTTTAAATAAATGAGCAGCCCTAACCACTAGCCCTGACCCAATCATACTACATTTAAAGTAATAGTTACAACAGTGCATACATTTAGAAAATAGCATGCAAAAATACCGGATAAATAAGGCTCATAGCAGCTTCCAATAGACAGCATGACAAATTTAAACTCTGCATTTTTGATGAGGTAAACTTGACAGTCTAGTTCATCTTAAAGCTATTTGCCAACATGGCCATAGACTGACTTATTCACTGAGGCGGTAAGACTGTCTGTCTATCTTTGAAATCACTCCATGCACAGTCAGGGATCTTTAAGTGCAGTAGCCACCTGCTGTGGTAGAAAGATGAACAGATGAGCTCATCACCCCACTAATGCAAAAAAGGGCCATCGGCTGTGTGACGGCCACAAGTGATTCTGTACAAACAGATTGATTCTGATATTGCTGTAAACAGGGAAAACGTTGATTTCCCATACCAATACAAAATGTGAAGTGAGGCCAGAGTTGTGTAACAAACCGGCACTAAAACAAGGTGCTTGCAGCATTCCATCAGTGTATTTATTCAGCGTAGTTTAAAAAAAAAATCAGATTTGAGACCATAAATCATATTTTAAGAACTGAACTAAAAAAGCCAACAGAACAAACCTATGTCCACATAAATTATGCATTTCAACTGCAATATATCTGCATACTAAAGGTGTTGTAGTCATAATGTTGTTAGCATTTATTTCTTGCTACATAAATATAAGCTACAAGAAACAAGGTTGAGTTTCTTGACAATTTTAATAATAACAATTGTAATAAACAATTTTATAATTAAAAAAAACAATTTTAATAATAAAAAAAATAATGCAGATTTTTAATTATAATTCATGTCTTGAAATACTATTTTGGCTCATTCAAAAAGATGAGGGAGATCAAATGTGTACTCATCCACAACATCGTACAACACAAAGAACTGTACTAATTTATCCACACTACATCAAAAGCAAACACTTTTCATGAGCACTATTTGTTGTTTGTAAATGGCTCTGAAGTTGTAAACCTGTGGAATGCACAACAGTTTCTTGTTTCTGCTTGAAAATGTGCAGCACTCATATTTGATAAATTCATTCATAGCCTTTCGAAGTTTAATAATCCCATCAGGCCATACTGAAATTCATCTTTTCCGGTCCACAAATTTAAGATGATTTAACAGTGATCAAACTTAATTTAAGACTGTTTAAGACTTTAAGGACCAGTGGGAACCCTGCAGATATGATTCCGACATAATGTACTCCCTGAATGCAACTGTGAGCAGCTTTGAATAAAAGTATCTGCACAGATGTTAACATATAATGTATATCATGAATGCAATGTACCCAAGACAAAAGCATCTGCAAAATATAACACCTTTTCCCACATTCACATACATAAAACAAATGAAGCTGTCATTTGGTATTCTCATATAACATTTTACATCAAAATGAATTAACACGATTAAGGGACAATTATAATTATGGAGGTGTAATAACCTAATCTATTGAATGTCCTACTTTCATTCATCAGGCCACTCAGGGTGTTCATTAGTGTTTAGCACTGACATTAGCATTAAATCTAATTTTGTAAACAAACCCGTCTCTACACACACAGTTTTAAATATAGATTTATTTTGGCTTTTTGTATTTAAGATTCACGTGTGTGTGTGTGTGTGTGTGTGTGTGTGTGTGTGTGTGTGTGTGTGTGTGTGTGTGTGTGTGTGTGTGTGTGTGTATATGTGTGTGCAATTGTGTTTTTTCTTCTCTCTTAATTCACTGAATTGCCATGATGTGCATGCGTGTGTGCGTGTTTGTGCGTGTGTTTTATCAGTTGCTAGTAGTGTGTAGCCACTGTGGGACAAAGGCTGAATTCAATCTCTATCTCTCTCTCTCTCTCTCTTCTTCTAATGCCATAGGACCAGTTGCACCCTGGGAAATATATTTTTCCCCTTTCTGTTTATTCTCCATCTTTTAGAAAAGGCCATTCACTGCAATGTGACTTCTGCAGGTGTGACTGGTCACTTAATCACATATTCCATATGGAAGGGGGCGAACAAATATATAAAGCTGAAAAAAAAAAAAAATGCTGAACAATGAAGCACAGCAAGGCCTGCTGACACAAGAGGCCAGTCGTCATGGTGATTAGAGGTGGTTACTGACAGACTATTGACAGATGCTTGCCCATGACACGTGACTCATGCTATTAAATGCATGTCATAAAGACTATTATTAGTACATTATGAATTTTCATCATGTGCTATTCCACCTCGACAAATGCCACGGGTGAAAGTCAGGTCTGCTGGGAGCAAAACTCAGGCCGAGGGATTATTGTGTTGGATGGAATAAATTTAAAGTGCTGTAATTAATATTTAAGTGAATATGAAATGGTTACCTGCATAACGCCTTGAGAGAGTCCTGATCCAGAAACTCATGGTCTCTCCTCACAGCAGAGATCTCAATGGGGAACAGCGAGGCTGAGGGCACACAGACATGCACCAATTTAAAGATTCATTCAACGGCATAATAGGGCTAATTAAAATCCACTGGGACCTAATGTCACATTTAAGCCAGTGGTCAGTAAAAAAGGAGGAACACAAAGACAGGAAAGAGGATTAATTACACAAAAATCACAGGACATGTCAACTTTAATCTACATATAAGAGGCACATGTGATCGTAAACCTACATGAATTAGAACATCTAAACATAGTTGTCTGACAGTACAGTGAATTGTTTTTAATAAACATGTTAATTGTGTCTTCAAGCATTACATCATATTTTTGCAGAAAATACAAAGTATGATAAAAAAATAGAAAGAAAAATAGGAAGTCTGAACCTCCTTGACCCTTTAATGTTCACTCCAAATTTACTGCAGATCATTTTCAAATCTGTATCATTTTGTGGCTAAGATATATGCAGTGGTTGCAGATTTTGTACAGAACAATAGAAAGAACACAGGAAAACGGACAGAGGGTGTGGCGAGATGAGACTGAAAAGTAAATGTCAGATTTGAAAGTGTCCTTGTTAGCACAAAGGTTCACTTGTGTTTTCTGTATATTACTGTGTACTAAAGTATATTCCTGCTCTCTTCAACAATTTATTTGAAAATAATTTGATGACTAGGAAACATGAAAATGAGTTAAAGTTCACGCAAAAATGACAATTTCCTCACCATTTACTTACACTAAAATCAAATGGTTCTACACCTTTATGAATTTCTTTCTTCTGTTGAATACAAAACATTCTGAAGAATGTTGAAAAAAGTAGCTATCGACATCCATCGGAACAAAATAGAAAAAATACTAAGAAAGTTGGTAGCCTTTTTTTCCCCAACATTCTTCCAAGGGTTCAAAAGAATTCAAAACAAGTGAGAGAGTAAATGATGACAGTTTTTATTTTTTTCATTTTTGGGTAAACTATCCCTTTAAGTAAAAGCACATGAAGTTGGTTTAAAAAAATGACCAAATATGATCATTTCAGCTATAAATTATTATTTTAATATCTTTTCAATTTGAGCATCACATATGCTCTGTCAGTCTATACACTAAAGTGTATGAAAAAAGTTGATTGCTCTAAAACATAGAAATGCTTACACTGCGGTGGCTGTCACTTCTTACATCGTATCAGTAATGTTCTTCAATAATGGACTGAAAACAATTATATACTGACAGCAGCACTATTTTAGATGGAAAAGAGCCAGATTATTTGTTGTGATGTGTGTATACCCGAGTATTGTGTGTGAGTATTGTATTGTAGTGTGTGTGTGTGTGTGTGTGTGTGCGTGTGTTGCTGAGGTGTCCTGTTTCCAGCTTTTGTTTCAATCTCCTTCCCCTCTTGAGTTGCAGGTCCAACTAATGACAGTAGCGCAGGAAGACTGCCAGACTGCCACAAGAACAAAAAAGAAATCAACCTGCTGCCAAACAGTCAAATTTAAGTCAAGCTCTGCTTTTCTACACTTACCACTACAGTATGACACATTAAGTGGCAGTATGAACTTTAAAAGCTGACGATTCTTTTGTTTATATGAGGAGAAAAAAATTCTTCATGCCTTCCCCCTTTCAAACTGTCTTAGTTATGAGTGTCCTTATCACAGCAGTTCAAAGAACACAAACAAGTTTCCTTATACACAGCCAAATATGTCTTCAGTTTCCCCTCGCTCATACTGTTAGTAGCAAATATTCAATAAATATCATTACTCAAATTAAGAATGCAAATTACTGGCAACAAATAACTAGTCATAGCGGTGTGGCCCCATTTAATGAGAAATTCAAGCACAAATATAGAAACAGAATATAAAGTTATCCATTTTTTATGTAAAAAGCTAATGTGACAGTCACCCACACTCACACAAAAAAAGCTATGCTTTTGCCATAACGGCACTTAAATATCTTCTGAAGTGGCTTGAAATGCATAGGTTTGATTTGTGTGTGACAACTTTAACTGAGACACACAGACAGAGTAGAACAAATCGAGTAGCTCCTCCTCTTTTTTTAATAGCTAGTAGCGTTTTATTAACAGCTCTGCACAGCTCAACACAGTCATTGAGTTCAAATGGATCTAAGTCATGACAGCCACAGTCATTCATAGCCATGCTGAATCTGTCTAACCGTTTCTAAGAAGTGAACAAAGAGCTATATGCACAGCTGGTGTTTTTCAGCCACTGATAAACGTCCGGTGAAAGGTTAATGTGACTTTTTAATTTCATAAGTTTCCCAAGTTTCCTTACTGCATCGATGCAGTAATGTAATTCAAGTATAATTGGTTAAATAGACTTCATTTATTCATTTAGTTGGATTCATTTAGTTGGTCAAGTGTAAAACAAGATTAAAGACAGGAGCAGCAGGCAAGAGCAGAAACTCTATTGAAAATACTGTTAAAATAAATTTCCATCTTTTAAAGACATGGCATAGAACAACGGAAATTAATGCAGTGCTTCTTGTCCTGTCTGATTCCTACTTTATATCGTATACTTTATATCAATCACGCAGTGAAGATCATTGATTTTTAAATAAGATCTTAAATTCTGCGATTTTGTAATGGCATGACAGCGCTTGAGATTGCTTACTGAAAATTCCTTGAAAAGTAACTGAAGTTACTGAAAAGCCCTAGTGCATATACCTTCAGTCGCTACTTGTAGGGGTAGGACACTGCAGATACAAGAGAGCATTTGATTAGTCAGAAGACCTTATGAGAAGCAGTAAGTTTTGAATGTTTACATGCAAATGCAGAAGACTTGGAGAAAACATTTGGAGCACAGTAGCTTATAGATAACCCTAAGGCTAACATATTGACGCTAACACTCGCCCAAAAATTTATAGTTTTATTTCAGGCTGACTTTAATATTACACCTGAGCCTTTTTTTTAACAGCACTAAAAAGACAAGACGCATAGGAGCATCCCTGCTGTTACAAAGCTGACTGTTGAGTTTCATTCAGGGATGATGCTGAGATAAAAGTTGGAAAATGATTACTTTTAATCTGAAGCTGGACATCAATATACAACATAGATTCCAGAATACCTAGGCACCGACCGATACCAATTCATAACAGTCATTCTGTTATGAGTCACTGGACCAAAGTTATGCATTTGTTATGCATCTTTTTTAAATGTTCCTTGATTATCATGCAAATATCAAGCAGATGAATGACTACAAGTTCACTTTGAGAGATATATATATATATAGGATAAAAAAATATCCAATACAAGACCTATGCCATGAACAGCAGGAAAGAGCCAGTAACTGGCGTTTCATTAATTCAGCACTTCTCTGTTTCTGTCACAGCCAACTCAGGTCAGGGGCGCTTCCAGCTTAGTGTGTGACGCGCAGAAAATACACAACTCTGTCAGAGGAAGCCAAGCAGATGACGGGTGTTTGTCAGGTTGTTTAAATGAGACAAGTAAACGGAAGTGCTGCCTCATTCAACTTTGAAAATTTCATCAGTGTGCAACTGCCAGCAGATTAGAGGTGAACGCTGGCTTCTTGAGACATGATTTTTGGAGTCATCGAAGAAGGCTCTGATACCACCATTTTAAAAATACAACACTAATAACTAAAATGCACAGCATATGAAAAACATGCATTTAATGTTATCTTAAGGTTGCATTAAACAGTTATTACATTTACAGGTATATGAATAATAATCAATAACAGTTAATTTCTTCAACAAAAATGGCTCAACACAAACAGAAACCTTTTTTTATTAGATGAGCAAATAAGAGCATGTGCATTCATGGTTTTCAGTCATGTTACTGACGCAGAGGAACTGTCAAGTTTCTGTCTGTGTCAAGCTATAGGCAATAATGTTTTTTTGTCCCATTTGCGTTAATGAAATTAACACGGTGATCAATAGAGTATCATGTAAATTTTGCTGTAAAAGTTACTGCAGGTATAAAAACAAGGTTAAGAGGGATATTATTAAAAAAAACTACTTAACTAATTTAGACTTGGCATGGCATCTATATATTGCATCTCTCAGGTGATTTGAAGTGCTTCATTTATATTCATCTTTAAGTCACTTTGGATGCAAGTGTCTGCTAAATAAATACATTTAAAATGTAGTTTAGATTTATTTTAGTTTAAACATACCAATCATTCATCTCATGAAACATTTTCCCAAAAGACAAAATGTCAATTAAACAGTTTTGAAAGAAAGTTGTGCAATTTATACAGCACATGCTATTATAAGACCATCAATATTCATTTGTGTAAAATTAAATGAATTAAACTTTTTTTTTACCCTTTATCTACATTCGACAGATTGCAAAATGGATTGTCGGCACATTGAATGTGTATTCAATGCTTTATGCTACAATGTTTTGAATTACTAATTAACTTTTTAATGCCCTCAGTGGAAAGCATAATAAGGAAGGTGACACACAATGTTTTAAAATTCAAAAATAAGAAACAACAGACCTGTCAGAATCCAGAGTCACTAATGAACAGAGGACCATAATTTTAACAACAGAAAACTTCTCTATTGTTATTAAGGGCTGGTGAAAATACACTTTTACCAAAAACAATTTAGTCCTATATTTATGAGGCACAATCTTAAAATCTGATCGATCTGCATTCATGTACCAGTTCAACCCTGCCAGTGAAATCGGAGTGGGCTAATATTAGAACTTGTCTGTGGGTTAGTCATCGTCTGGGTCATCATGGGTACACCTGTGCACACACGTACACACACACACACGCAGCATCACCAATACAGTCCTAGAGGCACTGTATGTGTGAAAAGATCAGGCAGTAAGAAAACAGTAATTTAGTACAATATAGTTTGTTCTTTCGAGATGGTGTGTTTTTTGACTGGTGACTTCCACATTACACGTCCACATGTAGAACACAGCAGATGCACACTGTAGAAAGGTTTTTGTTAAAAGGAATACAAGACATTGGCAATATGGTGGTTTTTCACCATAAAAAAAAAAATTAAAAAAAGAGGATTTCACAATTAGAATTTGTAAATTATCTTGTGATAAAAAATGTTTTCTACAGTTAACGATTTAAAAAAAAAAAAAAAGTAGTCCCCTATTTATTTGCCTTTTTGCAATCAGGCTTAGAAAAGTTAAAATCGTGATTTATATTTATCAGACTGTATATTAGTTATTTTATCCAAATGTAATGTAAGATAAATGTTATTGGCCAAAATTTCCATATTGGTGCATCATTATTTATTTTATCAAGATATCTATATTTAAGTAACACATTTCCAGCATTTACAACTTCTGTTATAGGCTACCAGACAGCTAGCTAATGGGCCGTTCGCATATTGTGTCTAAAACCATGTGTAAAACGCAAGGTGTGCCAATTCCTTCACAAATTTCAATGCGTTTCTAAGCTTGCACTCGCATGATGTCTGTGCTTGCTAAGCAACCATCAACTGCACCCTCCGAGAAACCACCACAGACAAACCCTCGCTGTAGCTCAGATACAAGATTTATTTATGAAGAAAATGAAAATGCACCACAGTATGAGTGCTCTGCATTTGTCTAAGATAATTAGTCTAATGCTATTAGTGAACTAGTGGAGCTGTGCATCACTAGTCTCATGCCAACCTGAATTGCTGGAATGTTGCACAATTTGATACATTATGGCCTTTACTCTCTTTTCTTCATCTATGTTAAGCTGCTTTGACACAATCTACATTGTAAAAAAAGTGCTACAGAAATATTATTACAGAAATCTGTATAATCCATGCAATGTTTAAAGCAGATTGGTTGGTTATCGTCACATGACATACAGTTCACTTGCTGCATTCTGACAAGTTGAGACGTTTTCAACTTGATGCACTGTAGGCATGCCAGGAAAAAGCAAACACGTCACACTGCATACACATCACAACCATATCGCTTCCTATTTGTGTACGATATTATCTCAGAAATATCATCTCTAATCTCATTGATATCAACTGTTTTGGCACCTACATTAAATCACATGCTGTAAAACATGCTGTTTCTCCATTTCTTACAAGAATGATATACAGAGCACACCAGTTTAGATTATGTCCCCTCATGATTCTTAAATGTATGCATCTTTTGCATCTTATTTTAAATTAATGCTGTATTACATTCACACTATTAACGCTACCTCAGCAAGTAAACTGACACCTTTCCAAACAAATAAATGTTTACATTTACACGTAGCAGACACTTTTGTTCAAAGCGCCGTATAATAGAGGAGGTATTTAGAGATTCAACGAGAAGAGGCAATACACACAAGAAGTGTTAATTATACAAAGGAACTGTTTGTGCTCAGAGAATTAAGTGCTAGAGTTAGGAAATAATTCTTTCCGACTAGCACAAATTAATTCAAGCAAACAAACATTTAATATAAAACAACACTCACGAGATATACCACCATTCTTCACTGAATGCTGAGATCCCTTTAACTGTCATCGACATCTGGCTTGTTTTTTCACTGACATTCTTGCATGCATATGGTCAATTAGTAATCACATCATTGATTTTAAAATTTGCAAAACATTAAATTTAACAGGGTTTCTTTTTAGGTTAAAATTAAGTGAGTGACAGACAGTGAAAGTCTTCTAGATATCAAAACAGATATAAATGTTTTTATTGTGGATTCTTAGTTCTGTCTATTACACAAAGCCACTGACTGCTTCAGAGGGCTTGAAATACAGACATATGAATTACTTCTTTTTTTTTTTTTCAGTCAGCACTGTGGAACTTGACAGCATCTGTCCTCATTCAATTTCAGTATATGAAAAATTGTGTTTCCACAGATAAAAGATGTGAGAGGGTTTGGATTGACAAGAAGGTGAGCAAATTATTACAGAGATGTCCCTTTTGGCTGAACCTGCCAATTATTTAAAATTATGAAATTAAATTAAATGAATCCCACCCCCCAAACATTACTCCAGTCTCAATAGCCTGTGACCAGTGACTGAATGAGCTTTCCTGAATTGTGTAACTTCAAACTCAGAGGGGAGAAGGAGCAGAAGAAGGCAAACAAGACCAGAAGAAAGTCTGAGAATCTGCAGCACCTGGGATGCTTGATGCGGAGCAGAAAAGTGGAATGTTTACTGACCACAACCCAAAAGGCATATGAACCAAAAGCCATCTGGTCTCACATGCATTTCCCCAATCAGTAAATCTGAAAAATAATAACACTAAAGCTTTCCGCAGTGGATCATTTTAATCCGTTCAGCAGAGATAAAGGAGGAAGAAACATATCTCCACCTTTCCAAAGAGATGATATGAAAGGAAACCAGAGTAAAAGAGAAAAAAGGAAAACAACACTGAGTTTCAGAAAGGAGCAGAGGTAAGGGGCAAATGAAAGAGACAGATAATTGTATGGAAATGGAGGGATGAGTGGACTTCTGTGAGATGAGTTCTGGATTACCTTCATAAAGCTGAGCATACTGAGGAAACCCCGCCGCTCGGAGCCACTCACAGGCATCTTTTGCCTCCAGCTCTGGAAGAGAGAAAGATGAAGGGAGAAAAATCAATAAGATAATATGCTGATTCATTAGAGCTGATTTATGAAAATGATAGGAAGCGAATGAATGTTGTGGTCTTCATGCTATAAACTGGTATCACTTGATTAAAATGAGACGAGGAGAATATATTTGGCTAGATTGCTCATTCCACCATGAATAAGAGCGGTTTAAAATTTGTTTCGATAATCTGTGGTCACAGTTCTGTCTATGGAGAGAGAAAAAAAAACAAAACATAAAAAACATTCAGCACGATAATGAGAGTGGATCTGGAATATTTAGCTTGTTTTACATGAGACAGAAACATGACATTACTGAAATCAAATAATCTTTGCCATGTATTAAAAGATCATTTATAATATTCAATGCCAATATCTTCAACTCATTTTGGCTCATTTCAACTCATTTAACTTTTTTTATTTTTTTATGTTATTAAATGTTAAGAGTGTCACATAGACCACAAATTGCATTACAGTAATCCAGACTGCACCTAAAATGTTTACATTTATGATAAAAAATTTAACATTAAGTAATATTTTTGATGAGATCTCCACTGTAAACCATATAAATGTAATCAAAATAATCTAACATAATTTATAAATAACCAATAGAGAATCTCCTTTCTCGATAAGAAAACAGTTTTTCAAACAGCCTTTATTTGTTTCCAGCATTATTGCTGATGACACACATGCTATTAAAAACAATACTAAAACAGTACTAAAAGAAATCAGGCTTTAGCTGTGCAAGTGTTTGCAAGAGAGCAAACTAGATGAAAAAAAAAAACTATAGAAAGAGCTAAAAATAAACAGCCTATAAAATCATGTACAAATAGCTTACTTCTCCTAAATTTACTTTACAGGTTTTGCTTACATTAGAGTTTATAGGTTCCAAGGGATGCTGATATAATTAAGGTCAAAGGCATTGGCTCGGATTCTGCGTAAATTGAAAACTCTAGTCCTCAATGTGGAAAAGACATTCAGTTCCCAATTAAAAAAAGAGGGCATATGTACTAATGACATGATTCATGAATTTTAAAACTTAAAATGCTCATTCTTAAAAAGTTTGCTCTTGTGGAACTTAAAATATAATTTGGTGCCAATTGATCCTTAATTGATCTGAAGGCCTGCATTAGTACCCACACACTTTTTCATTCGTATTGGTTCCATTCATTTTTTCAAATAGGAATTTTTGAAAAGGTTTATGTTTAAGCATTATAAGTCATGAACCATACCAACTAGCAACTAATTCTCAAATAAGTCTCAAAAAAATAAATAAATAAAATAATTTTACAAAACACTGAAATTGAACAAGCATCCATATTAAAACAGAGAGACATATGAATCTTTTAATCTTAGAAGATAATTATATCAAGTTTGTTTACTGTGAGCTTGTGTGTACATCATGGTTAATGTAGGTTTTCAGCAAAAAATAAATTAAAGATAATATTAAAAATGGTAAATTAAATGCAAACTAAATATGACTCATTTAAAACTCTAACCTAACAACAGGTCAGACCTTAAATATTTCTTTAAAAGAGACAATTCATTTCATTTTTACTTCCCAAACCTGACTGTGGCATACTATAACTTCTGACTAGGCATGGGCTGGTATAAGATTCTGACGGTAACCTTGGATAAAAATATCATGGTTTCACTGTATTGTGATTACTGCTCTAAAACATATTATTTTTAAATGTCTGGGTAGAAAACAAAAACTTTTCCCCCTTTGAACACAATATATTTTATTTTGAGAAACATTTAAAATATTTTAGCACAGTAAAAACATCAGGCTATATAATTCAAATGAATCATTGCCTGCTGCTGTTTTCATTAGTTTCAAAAACACAGATTTGTTTACAATTTAAAACGACATCTTTGGATGTCTTTTCTGCTAGAGATACTGTTGTCCTTAAAAAAAGAAAAAAGTAATTAAAAAAATCTTACATATACCATAGGAACGGTATAGCAGAAAATGTTGCCAGTTTTAAAACCTTGACTTTTCCAAACCGTGGTATACCTTAAAAACGGTTATCGTCCCATGCCTACTTCTGACCATTAAATTAAATCAAACTCATCACTTTATACTATCAATTACTGTTTAACTGCGGTAGGCTGCTCCACTGTTGGTGGGTTGCATGATTGCATCATTCTCTATTTGCATCTTTAGGTTCATGAAGCCAGACATGTGATGGACAATGCCTTCAAAAATGGCATGAAATGCCTGAGATCACCATGGAAACTGAAGTGACAGGAGTTGGTTCACCAACTAAAAAACAACCAAAACTGAGAGAAGCTCAGAAATAATTGCCCAAATACAAAAACAACCTGGAGCTGATATCAAAGTTTCAGAGGTGCGAGTGAGCGTGTAAGACAAAAACACACAGATGGCAGAATGTAGCCTAAAGTGAAGCAAATACAAGAACTAAATACAAATTACATCCTAACAGTAATATTACAGACATGTACATATGTACATCAATGTTTTCATTTCAAATGGAAGACTGCACTGTGAAAACTAAATTAGCAACTGCAACATTAAACCCATTTTTTCATTTCAGTGTTTCTCAGTCTTAAGCATATGTAACTAATTCAGCAAACAGATATGTCTACTAAGGATAGTTCACACAAAACAATTTACATTCTGTCATCATTTACTCACCCTTCACTTGATCCAAAACTGTTTGAGTTATTTTTTTTTGTTGAACACTAAGGAAGATATTCTTGAGAATGCTGGATACATTAATGGACATTAATGGCAACCAGTTTCCAACATTCTTTAATACATCTTTTGTGTTAGACAGATTTGGAACTACTGGAGTAAATTTCATTTTTAGGTAAACACTCCATTACATCATGTTATTTCTGAGTGACAAACGCAAAATAAGTTTCCTATGAGTGTCATATTAACATATTTATAAAATCTGCAAGACTTTCCCAAAAGAGGATATAAAAAAAAAATATCTTCATTCATTATTAGGTGTGAGTTTTAAACAGTCAGCAGTTTTTGCCTAGTAGTTTTGCCAAGTAGCTGGATTCTATTGACAGCCCTGTTATTTGAAGTTGTAATGTCTGGTTTTAAAGTATGTGCGTTTACTCTTTATAATAACATTGTTATTCTTCAGGTGAATAATCAATCCGTAAACATTATTCCGCTGAAAAAAATGTTTGTTTTGATAACCTTCAATCAAAGTCTGATCATTTGCTACTCGAGTAGCGGCCCTTCTGTATTGATGTCGATGTTTTACGGCTTCTGCCACAAGTTTTCTTAAGCACATCAACATACTGAAATAAGTCTCAGCTAATTCTGGTTCACACTGGATTTAAATAATGCAAAAACGGGAATCTTTCCCTCTGGTGTACGTAGTCGGGAAACACAAATTCTCATTTACCATAGCAAACAATTGTAACTACTTTTGTTTACTTGCCTTAAGATACTAGATAGTGACTGCCTCAACAACCAGACCCCAAGCAATCAATACAAAAAAGTGAGAAAATACCCTGACAAACTCAATCCTGACATTACGTCAGTCCAATACAATCAAAAACACTGAGATGCAATGAAACCAATCCCATTATAAACCATGTCATCTCATTATAAACGAGATATAAACCTGTCAAAAGATGTCTTTTAAATGAGGAACTAAAATACCAGAGAGAAAGAAAAAGAGAGAGAGAAAGAGATTATCAGAGAAACAAATGGGAGATTCACGTTTATTTCAACTTCAATCATGTCTTTAATATTCCAGTAGGGATCTCTATCATTAGATGTGCAAAGGCACAGGAGGAATTACATACTTCATTTTACAGGAGCCCATAGATAGCTTTTGATTTTGTTTGTGTCAGACAGACAGAACAAATCCCCTTACACAGCAACTAGTAAACATTCATCCTTATGTCAGTAATTAGCCTTGACAGTTTTGTGTTACAGATTGATGAAGTTAGGAAAATATGTATATATTTTTAATTCAATATAGTGATTCATAATTGAACAGCATAAACTCATTTTCATAAATCATTTTGATAAATCACATAATCCCAATGGAAAGTAGAATACGAATGGCATTTTAGAAGACGCATTAGATGAATCCATGATGAACCTGCGATTATGTCTACTGAATGACAAAAGCTTTTACATTTTTGCACCACAGCAATAATAACAATGCGTAATATTTTTTTTGTATTTATAACTTTGTAACTTTGTGTTTTTAAGCAGGCTGTGCTCATGTCAAGGTGAGCTGAACTCAACAACCCTAGCCTATTCCTCGTTGTCTTTTGAAAGCCTTTCAAGACAATCCCCAGCACACTAAAGCAAAATTGTGCTCAAATGAGCAGATGTCAATGAAAAAACACTCTGATACAAATCATACAACATGACAAGCTCATTAACATATGCATTTAAGTGTTTATATATTTATCCACAAAGTACTGTAGCACATAATACTACAGCTAATACCTGCTATATATCACAATTTATTGAATTTCTGGCATGAAATAAAGAGTGCAAGCTTGGTATAACCACTTCAGCATATTTTGATTCATTATTATGTCAGCACAAATAAATAAATTGTTTGAAACCTGAAACGAGCACACTAATTTTACCCACCAGGCTTTTCATACAGAATATTCAATAAATATTTAATAAAAAAAGGTTTAAAAGAAAGTGCAAAGAAGCCAATTTCCTAGGACGGTCATCCCTTTTGGCCAGTATATTCCAATTTATTCAGATTCAAATCATTCTGAAAAGATTAATTCCATCTATAACTAAAGAAGGACAATGTGAAGATGAAAACTAGACAGAAAATCAATAGTTTTTTCTTTTTACAAAGTCACTGGGTACCATATTTGAATTTCAGATGCCAGGAGAGCTCAGAAATCTTATATCTAAAAATCTAAGTGCAAAATATATATGCACATATGAATACAAATGGTCACGTACACACTTTTCATTCCAACGAACAGATCAGCTTCGTCCGTTTCCTGCCTTCAGCATTCCAGAACTCCCTGACTCCCAGCAGTGCTTCGGGATTTCCCGCTCAGACGCCCACATTTCTACTGCCTCTAAAACACACACTTTAAGTCATCAAACCTTTCGAACGCTGCTTTCCATATAAATAGGTGTGAGTACATGGCATGAGTAGAGTTGCAACTGTATGAGATGTTGACCGTTACAGAAAATATCAGTTTCACTGTATACAGAATGTTAAGGTTTGATTCAACATAGATTTGTTTAGAAACATTTCAGGAAATTTGTTGAGATTTTGCTTCTTATCAAAGCTTATTGTGATTACTGGATGGGGGTTGAACTACAACATGAGTTTTAAGCTTTGCTTACCAGTGACAAAAAAAAAAGAAAAAAAAAAAAAAAGAGACCAATCTGAATTCACTCAGGCTGAAAAGTGATTGCTGTGCATAACACGATTATACACAGCAATATTCTCATGTTGTCTTTGTTAGTATACTATTAGGCTAACTGGAAATTTTCATATGTATTATATGTTGATCTTTGTGTTTCTGTTGTCCTCATTTGTAAGTCACTTTCAATAAAAGCATCTGGCAAATTATGAAATGTACATGTAAATATTTTATGAAGTCTGGATCACTGATTATGCTGTCTTCCCGATCATTACTGTGAAGCTGCTTTGAACCAATCTATAAAGAACTATTCAAATTAAGTAGATTTGACAATCTTCGGATTTAAGAATCAACATCAGTATTATTGACCCTAACGGGTCCCACTTTATATTAAGTGACCTTAACTACTACTACATTGTACTTATTTTTATGTGTTCATATTGTATAGCACAACACTTATGTTGCTATTGTGGTGGGATACATGTAAGGCTAGGGACAGGTTTGGTGGTATGGGCAGGCTGAAGGGTGGGTTAAAGTTTAAGGGATGGGCCAACAGTGTAATTATAAATCTAATAACAGAAATTAGCAACAGATGTAATTACTGCAGATAATTATAAAATATAAGTACAGACATGTATACAAGTAAAAACATGTATGTACATAAGTACATTGTACCAAATCATTCATTTAAATGCAAGAATGTAGTAATTAAAGTCACTTAAAATAAAGTGGGATATCCAAAATAACTCCATGTTGCTTATTTGAATTTCTGTTTTCAGCAAAGAATTTAGATTAGTGATATCGACCTCACTTCCCTCTGACATTTCTCTGCTGAGTGGGGCAAGTTGACGAGTCTGACAGACATACAAGGAAGGAGGAAAGGATTTGTGTACGTGCACTTGACATTCCCTCGCTGCATTTCCCCCCCATACCTTAAATAAGAATGTGACAACTGCCAATTTTCATACTGATAGACTGATATACCATTGACTTCTGAGCAAAAGTTTGAACTCATCATCATTACTTTACATTTTTCTCCATGTCAATCATCATTCCAACCATAATTATTAGCAAGTTTAAGAAACATTGATGGTAACGGTATAATAATAAATTTATATTGATAAGTAGGTCCAGACAGGCATAAAATATGTACATTCCTGTGGCATTTCTCAACTCAGGAAACATGGAAACCCCCTAAGTAAAGCGTTTCTTTCCCCTCTCGTTCTCCACCACCCCCTCCCTCTCTTTTCCTTTTCGCACCCCCTCCCTCTTTCTTTGCTCGATAAACAGGAAGTCTAAAGGGTTATGGTATTAAAATGGAGAAATGAAGGGATGGTAGGTGGATGCACTGTGGGTTAGCGTGATAACTGACAATTAAGTTTTATCTTACTGTGATTCTCTTAAGTCTCCTTCAGAACAAATAGAAATGTTTCATTTATTATGTGCTGCCATGCGTACACACATCTGAAAACTTCAAAGTGACAGCAGGGCAGAGATTGTCAACACTGTGCTTTCAAAAAAGTGGGATTCCCCACCAGAATGGCCCTTACAAATATCTGTTTGAGAGTTTATTTAGTTTGCTTTCCATGGCAGATGAAAAATTCATGAATTCCTGGAGAACATTTCCAATCAGCTGACTCAACACTAACCTCTACCATGATATTATGCTTGATTTCTAGTAACTTCAGCAATAAGATCCTAATGGCAAGGCTGAGCACTGAGCATGTTATAAAAAATAATAAAAAAACAAACTGTGAAGTTATCAAGTTATCCACACACAAAAACAAGCCTAACTGTTTGTTCAAACCTTCCAGTGAAAGAGGCCTCAAATTAATACTTTTTCAAATGTATGTGATGTTTGGGTTCTTGTCTTAAAGACATCCAAATGTTTTGCTTGAGACATGAAAGTATATGCTGATCTATTACTATAGAAAGGATTGTGAACTTTGTTTGTTTGCTGTACATGCATACATTTGCTGCACGCCTCATTAAATGTCCGAAAATATGTCAATATGTGGGAAAGTAAAAAAAAGCTAAGAGCAGGTATCAATAATCCTGAAGCACACTTGGAATGCACTTCTAAGACTTATAAATAAGAAGGGACAGAGACATTTGCCTAAATGCTGTCAAGTCATTCAGCTATGCCTAGATTTTCATCCTATGGTACTTTTAAACAGGTCCAGCTAAATGAACACTAACATAACTTCAAATCTAAATATAGCCAAAGGAAATGGAAAAGAATCAGACAGAATCAAAATCAATAGCTTGTTAATTAATTGGGATTGATTCTGTAAATCTGAATCGATACTCAGCTCTAGAGCTCAATAACACAATTTTCGGCCATTACAACCCCACAGCAAAACAAATCTCCACATACTACAGCCGTGCTTCTGTAGCTTCCTTCAGGGCAGCAGATGCACTGTGGTCTTATTATACATTTCTGCTGCATCCTCCTCATTATTTTTTTTTTAAGGAAATTTGAGCATGGATTCAATGTTAGGAAATCCCAGATGATTCTGCTCTCTACTCACAGACCACGATGTGCGGTCAAACCACATGAATTGCTTGATGTTTTATAAAACAAGGAAGATCCACATTTAAATTTTTCTGTAAAATGTATACCGAGTTACTTATGGTAACTGGTTTAAAATCTGCAAATGCTCTATATCTTGTCAAACATTCCCACTGGCTTACGGTCTATAGAGCCAAAATGTTCACCACAGCTGAGCTAAATAAAGCTTATGTGAGAGCAATGATAGAGGGAGTGTTGTGTGTGTATCAGCATTCCTCTCACAGCTGTTTCAAGAACATGCTTTGAGGTTTTACAGCATTCAGAAGTGTCTCAGTATGTTGATAAGAGACCTGTACACCACAGAGCTCTGTAATCTTTTGCTTCTGACACAGCTAGTTCTACCGGCAACTATTAAAAACATGGTTATAGAGGTTAGGAACACAAGGAAATCTCTCTAAACATTCAATGAACTTTTTGTGATAACGAGGTCTTTTATATTAAATCTCACACTTGTATTGTTTTTTTAATACATTTCTGTTTGATGTGTGAGAATCTGGATCATCATGCAAACTTTTGAATTTATGTGCAATATTTATTGATTGTGATACATTTGTTTATATAAATTTATTTTTTGCTAAAATGATATTTACTTTGTCATGTTTCAGACTTCTGAATTAATTGTAGTTTAAGTTGACTAACTTTCATAAGACTTGTCAACTAAATCTTCTCTAGATAGACTAAATGCTAGTCAGTTTAGTTAAATCATAATATATTGTGCATATCTCTAAAATTCCTAAGCTCATTATATATTCCTGAAGAACACATTCATAAACATGAAAGATATTAATGTTTGAACATTATAGGCCCAGATTTAACCGATGTGCTGTATAAAAAACACCTCATAAAATGCATTCTATATTCTTTCTAGCAGACATATTTATTTGCTTAAAATGAATATAAATAATTCTACTGTACTGAAGACGTTACTGAAGTTTATTATTCTGCTGTCAGTTCAAAAATGAATGCACAGAAAACAGGCTTTACTGATACTTTTTGTATGACCAAATAATGGAGTATTTTAAAGGGAAAAAGATGATAATTGCACCAGAGCCTCGCACTCAAGCGCTGGTATAACAGCCTGTTCATCCACAAACAAACAACTAAAACTGTGTGCTCATCTGAGACCAATGGATAGTACTGATATCACACCAAAAGATTCTCACACCATTAAATGTGCTCAATTGCCAAATTGAAAGTGAAAATAAGAGCATGCTGTGGCAGGTTTACTGATAGATGCCTTTAGTTAAGAAGCATATTGCATGTTGTCCAAATAAAATGTAATACCACTGGCATATTACTAACAAGAAAACTGTGAGGGTGAAGATCACCCTCACACCATGTCATATACACACTATAGCCATTCATTTAAATATCAGCCACTGCACTTCCAACGAAATGGTAAGGGTTATAATCTAATTAATACATATAAAAAAAATTACTTTATTAAAAGTACATAGGCTAAGTACTGTTGGGGTTCTACTGCTATCTACTGCTGCTTTCAAAAAATATAGCAATAAATGTCATGTAAAATGGTGTTCAAACTCACATTGGTAGCATTTAACACTAAATAAACCACATAATCAGTACCTGAGGTGATAATTGTCATTGTAGTTTGGTTTGTCCTAGGCGCAGCCATTTGAATATCATTCACTTCCATTCATTTTTAGAAGTTAAAAACAGCTTGTTATGCTACTTGATGTTGCAGACTTATATTTTCTTATTATATTATTCTACTTGGTCTGTATAATCATGCAAACACTAGTTTGTAAAGCAAGTAGTTTGACCGTTTTCTGACTTATTCCTTGTCATTTTTCCCATAGGGAACTGAATCGGAAGTTCTAAAACAAATCGCAAAAATGGGCACACTTCCGCATTGAAGAATAAGGTCAATAGGCTTTATTACAGTTCAAATGTGCCCATCTCACCTCGCTGATATGCAGAAGATTTCATTCCGACTAGATCTTTTAACAAATTTTCCCTACCTTTCTTTGTATCATCTTAATTCATCTATGAAAATGGCAGTATATTTTTGTCATATTTTTTTGTCATTGAAAACTGATTATTAGTATATCTATCTGTCAGTGATGTCATGACAAATATGATCAATTATTCATCAATGAAATTACCACTGGTGTCCAGAAACTCAGCAACTCAACATGTTTTGATAGTTTATTGTTTGCAAATTATCTCAATTTGACACGCGTATACTATGCAATCTGTCTTTCTCTGTTACTAATCATAAAAATTTTTTCAAAAGGGTTACTTGTGGGCTAAAGTAATTACTGCTGACAGCCGCATTTATCTCTTTATCTGCAACTGTCTTTATTTGCAAAGGAGCAATCTGCAAAAATAATATTTTTAGATGCTCAATTTTCATTTTAAATGAATCACTTTAATGAATATGTTAAAATATGTGCATATATACACCAGTTGAGGTCAGAACATATATTTAGAAAGGCTGCAATTGACAAAAGATACAGGGAATTATTAGCTGTTCAATTAACCACTTATTGAAGAAACTGAAAAAGTATTGCGTAAATATGGAAAGGCAGCACAATTGTTTTCAACAATGACAATACTACACAATGAGCATCAAATCACTATATCAGAATGATTTCTGGAGGATCATGTGACAAATGTTAACCCAACAGGATTTATGATACTGATGGTGAAATTCAGCCATCGCATTGCAATGAATTTCACAATATTACAGTCATTGAACCTTAGTGAGCAGAAGAGACTTATGCGGATTCAGTGGAAATACTAATTTTAGTCTCTACTGACATGTCATCACTGTTTGCACACGGTCACACTCATCGCTCAGAAATTACACAGGAATCTTGCTGATCTCCTGTCATGTCTTCCTACTTTACTGCCTCATTTTGACAGCAAATCAACAAAGTTCACCAAAATGAGAACAAGTGCACTGAGGAATGCAAGTGATTGAAACCAAATGAACCAGGATGTTTTACACTGTAAATGTGTGTGATGTGTATTTGTCCCTTTAGGGCATTAGGGCTGCATGAAAATATGTGATATGCAACATTGCTGAGAATTGTGATAAAGATATTTCTAGTGAGAAATGTTTTTGTTTTTTTTTGTAATTATTTAATGTTCATACTAGATATTTTTTCCTGATCTAATTAAATTTAAATCAGGTCATTAAAAAAAAAAACTATGACAGCATGTCAAGGTGCAAGCCTTTAAAACTCTATAAAATACTGAAAACCTTAGCAGATAGTCTGATTCTCTGTTTATATTTCCCTAGCATACCCTACCCCCAAGATAATCTTGATATGGTTAAAGGTGATTATGAATAAATTTTGAATAAACAACCTATGTGTGCAAAAAAAAACGCTTGGCAAATAAATTTAAATCACATTTATCTGCGATGTGGAAAACAATTTTTCAATGTATTGTGCAGCCCAATGAACCCATCAGGGCATACTTTAAAACGTACATGTTCATGTCATTAGGCACTTGACAGCTCTAGTTAAAAACAAGAGTTACATTCATCAAATATAGACTGTTCTTCCAAATAGGTCTTTCAAAGAAATTTTTTTAGTGATTAGCTACATCACTAATAGTTCGCCCTCCCAAAAGATAAAGTCTGTTATCATTTACTCAACCTGACATAGTTGCAAACCTTTACAACTTTTTTTTCTGATTAAAAAAATACAAAATGTGTCCATACTGTGAAAGTTAATGGAGGGCAAAAGAATTACACTTCTTCATAAAAAAGAAGAAAATATTCAAATAACAAATGAAACTCACGCAGGTTTGTAATGGGGGGCCAAATAAACCTACAAAATCTGCACTCATTACAGAATGCATTTCAATCAAAACCTCAGCACTAGTTGCGTGGTACAATTATGGTTATATAACGGTCCACAGAAAGCAGGTGCTCAATGTACTTTCATTCAAAAGATGTTTGTATAAATTTTTTGTACTGATCAGGAAAGCAGTTATTCATCAAATGATGAAGCATTTTAACCCGGCATGTATCCAGACTGCACTTTCAGCATTTTAAAAAGATGATTT
>CAIGQV010016645.1:4680429-4696112 GCA_903798115.1 Danio jaintianensis
GGATTGAAGATGGGGGAGTGAATAACCGGCACTTTCCACCCTCAATACAACGGCTGAGGGGAATCCCTTGAGAAAGGAACAGAACCCCCAACTGCTCCGGGTGTGTGTTCACAGGTGTGAGTTGCATTGGATAAAAGCACCTGCTAAATGCTTAAATACATATAGTGGCAAATTGTGTTTAGTCAGGATTTTGTAAGTGTGTTAGCTACACTACCCAATTTTCATGATTAATTTAAACAGTCAGACACTAAAACAAATCAGACCAGCAAATAATGTTATCAGTGGACGCAATTCATTTTTGGTGAATTCTCGCATATGCAAACAGTGACAGCTTTCTGTAAAATAAAGATGCACATCAAACACTGAGAATGTTCATGCTCTTTGAGACTTCAAATGCATAAAGGTAATAATGTTGTACATTGCCTGCATGATTTTTTTTTTCCAAAGTGCCTGTACGCCATCTTTAAATCACCAAGGTCTATGATTTTGGCTAAAACTTCTTTAATGTTCTACTGGAGAAAAGAAAATTATCAACTACACATTGAGGGGGTGTAAATTGACAGCAAATTAGTGCATGTTCATGTTTTGGGGTGAACTATCAGTCCATGCTGTCAGAAAAGAAGCATCATTGGAGTTCTTTTTTTTTTTAATCATATTTCTCTTGTTCCTAATAGAGTATCATATGTGTAAGTGGGCATGGGACGATAACCGTTTTCAAGGTATACCATAGTTTTGAAAAGTCAAGGTTTTAAAACCGCCAAAATTTTCTGCTATACCGTTCCTAAGGAGTATGATTTTTTTATTTACGTTTTTTAGGACAACAGTATCTCCAGCAGAAAAGATCTTCAAAGATGCCGTTTTAAAATTAATTTATTTAAATCTGGGTTTTGAAACTAATGAAGACAGCAGAAGTCAATAATTCATCTTAATAATTTAGCCTGACATGTTTACTGCTTCAAAATATTTTAAATGTTTCTCAAAATAAAATATATTGTGTTCAAAGGGGAAAAAAGTTTTTTTACCCAGACATTTAAAAAGAATATATTTTAGAGCAGTAATCACAATACTGTGAAACCGTGATATTTTTATCAAAGGCTATGATACCTTAGTCAGAATCTTATACCGTCCCATGCCTATGTGTAAGCACGTCATACATACTAAAGTGGCATAAGCAGCAGCAGAATTAGTTCAACTTGTTCCATACCAACTAAAGCGTTCATAAATTGCGCATTGACCAAGTGCAAACACAGAATTTATAGCTATTTTAAATCCTCAATTTATAAGCAATGGAAATCTGGATTAGTGCTATATAAATTCAATACCTAACAATTAAAATAAACACAGGCTGATTAATAAGATAACCGCCCACTCACTCCGTCTCGGGCCCCAAACCGCACACACAGTGTGGTGCTGAATGGTTAAGAGTGATTTGTAGTAAGCTTAGGTAATCCCTGCTGCATGAAAAAACACAATTAGACCAAGAGACATATACAGCACTGAAAACCTTAAAGCAGAAGAGTGCCATCACAAGCACTGACTGAACAAAAGGAAAGCACTTCATTTTATTTTAAAGGCACTTGAAGCGCCTGTTGGCATCACATATGTTTTTTTGTAGTATGTGTGTGTGTTTCGGAGTGTGACCTTTGGAAAAAATGAATGTTAGTGTGAACCTGCTGTGTGCTGGGAGGTAGTCTTACTTTATGCTCTGTATGTGTGAGATTGCATGCTTCTTGACCGATTGTACCATGAGCAGATGGTTTGAGATGACCAAACCGACATTGTGTGTGTGTGTGTGTGTGTGTGTGTGTGTGTGTGTGTGTGTGTGTGTGTGCATGTGCATGTGTGTGTGCATGTGCGTGTGTGTGTGTGTGTGTGTGTGTGTGTGTGTGTGTGTGTGTGTAATACAGTGGGTTCGCCAAAGGAATCAGTGAGTGGGAGGAAAAAATGAGAATAGGATGCAATCAAATTGCCTCATTTTGAAGCACTTTATTTGTTTTGACGGGACAAGTTTGCACCTCCATGACTAGGGGTCTCATTTATATGTGGTATACGTAAAAAAACGGGTAAGCTTATCATATAAGCCATAATCATGAATAAATAAATAAATAAATTTATTCTGGTGTACATTCACTTATAGGATAATTTCTACGCAAATGTTATAAATCAGACACCAGAGCTGAAATTGTTTTATCACTGTTTGAATGTGGCAATACTTATACAAAATTGAAAATATTATTAAAAAAATAAAAATGTATTTTTATGCATTATTAGTGGAAACAATGCATTTGTATGCTTACATTATATTTGTATGTCTGTATACAGCAGATGCATTTTACAGGTATGCATTTATGTCAGTTTCCACTGTCCAAAGTACCAAAATAGCAGACCATACCATACAAATTTTTGGAACTCTTTCGTAAGGGTACCTAGCACCAAATAGGTGGAGCCAGTGTCGCAGCTGAATGCCATAGAACTTTCACTTGCATTGGGAACGACAACACAGCGGAGACATGACATCAACCAAGCAATGAACCATGGTCCACCCAAGTTTATTTTCTTCTTGGGACAGCCACATGGCAAAAAGCAAGAACATGACCTGTTGTATGTCCTCAATTGTAGTTTATGGGACTGTTACGTCTAAAATATGTGGAAATAGTTACTTGTGGCGCTTCCTCTTTGTGCTTGTCGCCTCTACACTTAAAATAATGAACTTGAGTATGCCATGACATGATATGTGAATGGCCTGAACGGCTTTATCTTTGAGTGAGAATGACCTTGATCCCGTCTTTCTGGCACACACCATGCATACCAAATAGGCATACTATTGGTAGCAGAAACATAAGCCTGACCAGGGTGACCTGTACTGTACTGCTCAATGGAAATGAGGCATGACAATGAATCGAATGCAGTGTAGCTACTACTGCTGCAAACAGACAAGTACCCAAAAAAAGTTACAAGTTTTAGAATTTTTTTTAATTATGCAAACGAAATCTGGTTTGTTTACTCTTTATGGTACTCTTTATCAGTGAGATTTTTAGCCAAAGGGAAACCCAAAATAAAGTTTTCCATATAGCACAGTCATAGGAATGATTTTTGTAATCAATCAGTCAAAACCTAATGTAACAGGCCAATATTCAAAAGTGCTTTGTCTAGGCCACTCACGAGAACTTCTGCCATATTTCTCAATTTGCTCGAATACATTTCTGGAAATTCTATGACATCTTTGTATTGCTGATAAAAGTGAAAGGTCAGAGTACATTTCTCAAAAGTCACAGTGTTTCCTAATGAGCGGCTGAACTTGTCAGTGGAGCCTCTGTGTGTTTCTGAAAAGTCCCTGTGTTTCGCAAGACTCTGCATTTTGAAGAGTGTCTGTGCATTTCTGAAGAGGCCCTGTGTTCTTCAGAAGAGTTTGAGTCGCCACCACCCTTTTCACAGAGCATCACTATGTTCCAGAAAAACATAAGAGGATCTGCTGATGATTTCTGAATATTTTTGTTACATGCACAGCACACACCTGATTCTGAGAAAGGGATCACATCCACACACACTGTAAAGGGATAGTTATGTTACAGTTATGTATACACAAAAGTTATGTTACCTCATCCCAGACATGTAGGACTGACTGAGAAACATGAAAGATACATTATAAAACGTTTGTTTTTTATACAAACACATGCCATGTGGCAGACAACAATGAACTTCATTGATTCTCACGTGTCAAGCAAGTATGATTGATCTTCTGAGACCAAATTTGAATGATGCAATGGTTTGCTGATCAATGCTCAAATGTGAATATAAGGGTAAATAAAATCCATCTTACATAATGTTGATTTTCTTCTAAAAGTTGGATTGAACTGCTCTTTATGAATGTTTTGAAGTGTCAACGTTTTGGGTCTTTCAATCGAGGGACGGAAATCTGAAATCTGATTCTCTACTCGCATTCTGAAGACTAACACACTTCTGTTTGGAATAACATGACTGTGTCTAAATGATTACAGAATTTTTATTCTGGGGTGAATTACCCTTTAACAAATTTCCATGTTTCAAAGTCAGTTTAAGATGACCAGATTTGGGTGCAAGAAGTTAAAAGGCCTTTAGATTGAAGCATCTGCTGTATGAATAAATAAATAGCATCTGTGAAATGTGTGTGTGGGGAAGGAAATGTTTTCAGTGCTCTAGCTGAGTGTGTGTTTGGCTGAATACAGCTCATTGTTCTTTGCGGTTCTTTGGCTTCTACCCACAATCCCATAGTCCACCTTCACTTACCCCAATTACACTTATTTTCTTTACCAATCCTGTTTATGCCTCTCTTTTCTCCTCTTACACTTCTCCTCTCATTCACCCAACAAACAAACAAATGTATGATTAACACTCCTCACTCATTGACATCAAGTTCATGGTTCAAAGGTCAAATTCTCACTAAATCCTGCGTTTCATAAGCAGTGTGGTGTTTCTGTACCAGCTAGTTCAAAAGAGAGTCAAGATTAGTCACAACCCATACACACACATTTGGTCTTGCATGGTTGAACTGTGCTAAATATTTTGGGATTGAAGTGTCAGGAAAAACTCTCCAATAATCCCCAGTGATTTTAAAAAGGAGCCTGTGGACCACCTGGGTCCACAAGGGGGTCCTAGGGGGTCCACAGGAAGTTCCAGTGAAAATTTGTATAAAACAATTATTTGAAAAATGATATGATTGCTAAAATAATAAAAACATTTTTTCAATCAACAAAATTTGGCAGCATTACAGTTTGTTTACAGTCAACATTTATGTTTCTTTGAGGTTTATTTGTTTAAAAAGTATTTTAAAGGCAGGTTGCTCCGGCATATTCTCAAAGTAATATTTTACACATTTTGTATTGTTCTTTACTTATTCTAAATTAATAAAAAAGGTCTCTCTTATACATTTATAAGAGGGTCCATCAGAAGTCAAGATCACATATGGGGGTCCAGAGCATAAAAACCTAAGCTGTCAAATCTGAGAAAGTAAATAAATAAAAAATATAATATTGATACAAAAAAAGATAGGCTGAAAATCATGAAGAATCACTATTTGAATGGATTTAGACTATATCATGATTTAAAATTCCGACAGACACCACAATAAAAAGGCATGACAATGTTAAAAGAAATCACCTAATTTACAAATAACTTACACTTTTTTTTTTTTCACAGTACAATTTAAATGAGGGCCTTCACATCAAGGTCATCTTAAATGGAAATCTGTAGCACAAAAATTTCAAAAAGCTTAGATGAAATATATGGTCTAATAGCAATCAGTTAAAATGATTTCAATCTCTCCATTTCTCAACTCAATCAAATCACACAGTTACAGCAAGCAGGCCATATCCAGAGGCACTTAGTATGGAACCTGCGGGCAGATCCACTGAAGAATCAAGCAAGGTTAAGACTCACCATAACCCTTTCGATGCTGTTTGGATGACCTCTCCATCCTAATCACTTAAACTCCACTGGTCCAACATTATGTGTTAACATTCAGAAAAGTATCTGCCACAGCCATTCAAACACCTAAAAACTTCATAAGCTCAGCATATGATCGCACATTTCTATAAGGTCCAACCGGAAAAGCAGTCTTTATCCAAACAGAGCCATAGCAAAGAGTCCCCTTTAACCAAATCGTCTCTGAGGAAAGTGGAGTGGGATCTGATTTACTGTGGTGGCGATATCCTGAGGGGGAGAGGGGGTGGGGGGTTCGGCCCTTCCTGCCCACCACCCCACCCATTTACACCATCTGGTTCCTGAGACCAAATGTTCGGCCCTCAAAAACTCCTCCTCCAAGTACCACACTACAGCCCGTGCACTTGTGTGCCTCAACATGCTAAACGTGTAAAGTGCTGTAATCCAGAAAGTCTGTCATTAGCATTATTAGGGCTGTGTGTTAGACCTTGAGGGATTGTTTGGGCCTTCATGAAGTTATTAAACGAACTGAAGTATAACATTGCACCCCAGTATAAAGCCCAACTGCACACCTGTGACACTTAAATAAGATGGCACGTCTGCATGTGTGTTGAGGTCAAATACTGTGCTGAAAGTAAGGTTATGTGCATTTGTTTGTGTAGTACTGAAAACATGACATCTTGAACCTGTATTTTACCTGTATTTGAAAATGTTTTATGTTTCGGTAATTTAGGCTATTGGCTAATTCATTTGAATGCGCATGACATAATTAAAAAAAAACAATAAATAAACTTTTTAGAAAGATTGTCCGCCCCAAGTATATCAGTCACTGGGGAATGAGCCAATCATACCAAATGAGTTCGATTCCTGGCTGGAGGTCCTTTGCCGATCTTTCCCCTCTCTCTGCTCCCCATGATTTCCTGTCAATACTCTCTACTGTTCTATCCATTAAAGGTTAAAAAAATTACAAAAAAATTAAAAGAAATTGAAAAGATTCATATTATATAAATTAGCCTCTAACGTAAAACAGAACTGTCATGAAATTATGTACGCTGTGTCACTATTTTCTGAAAATTTGGCAGTAATGATTATCAGATGATTCTTAATTAATGAACGATTAATGACCAACTAATGACCGAGTCATTGGCTGCATCTAAATATATATATTGTAAATAAACATAAATTAAAACTTAATTTTTGTAGTCTGTACAAAGATTTAATCCTAATTGTTTTTAAAAGCTTTTAAATAAATTAAATTCAAGTAACCTTTATTTCGATCATACTTTTTACAATGTAGAATTGTAGATTGTGTCAAAGCAGCTCAACATAGATGAAGAAAAGAGAGTAAAAGGCATAATATTTAAAATTGTGGAACAATCCAGCAATTCAGGCAGGCAGGAGACTCGTGTAGAATGCTGGTGTAGTTCTGATAAATTGACTCGTTACAAACGTTTCAAAAGTTTGCATTTTCATGTCCTCAAGACACAACCAAAAAGCATAAAATGTTTTTCGGTTCTAGTTTTAAAAATAAAGGTCCTACATCACATTTTTAACTTGGGTTTGGTTTTTTAAAAGTATAGCTATTCAATGATGTCAACTTGCACACTGTTAAAACAACAGTTACATAAGACCAATTTTGCATATAAACATTTCAAAATTATGCAACAGTTTTGAAGAAATGGCCTCAAAATGTAGTTCCAGCATCCAGCTGGTACTTAATCAATTATGATTTGTTCAAAGACTATCTGTACAGTCATTTCATGTTCCCTGGGATCTGCTGTCTTTCCTTGGGTCCTCAGAGAGTATGGAGAGAGGAAAGGAGTGGTGAAGGAGAAGGGGAAGGACAGACAGTTCAGGAAACAAGGGATCAGACAGGAAAGCACAAAGAAAAATGTCACGGCACGAAAAGGGTGTGGCGTTGTCATACACGCATCACTTCCTTCTTGATGGGCTTCTTTGATGTCTATCAGAAAACAGACACGCACAACGCACACAAACAAACACATGCTGGTACACCTCAGATACAGAAAGATAAGGAGCGGGACAAAAGTGAAACAGACCATGAGAGAGACAGACAGACACGATCTAATCGAAAAAAGGAAATGAATGGCAGCGAGTGACAGAGCTTTGACCTCACATTCCCAAAGACACTAAGCTACTCTGAAGTCTGCCATCAAATGCGAAAGGTAACATCGGCTCAATAATCTGACAAACAGAGCAGAAGATGGCTGGGACGATCTTTGTCTCACTTAAATGCACTTTACATGCGTCCATCTTAGGGATTCAGCGATTAATCAACTTCAATCCATTTATTAACCGCACTTTAATTCGTCAGTTAATAAATCATAAAGCCTTGCAACACTAAGTTTCTGTTGCACCGAATAGCGCTATTGTAATTTATGCAACAAAGTTATGCTAGCAGTGTAAACACATTAAGCTTTTGAGTTTAAAAGAGACACTTTTCTTGGCCTGGTTCTCAACGGATTACGGAGATGTTGCTCGGTCCTCACACTGTTCATGACACAGCTATCCTGTCATATTTATTTATTCAAACGCCCATTTATGTAATTTTGAAATATATGTTGTATTACGCACATATATCAAATTGTTATATCTTTGTAATCTAAACATGAACTTGTATTTTAAATATCTGACTTGCATATAACAGACATGCAGGAGCACACGATCAACTGGTGCTTTGACGTTTGGCTTAATTGCCTGACACTTCGGACTTTAAAAATGTAGATTCGTTTTTAGCCTGCTAACGTTGAGAGGCACATGCATCTATTTATGATTAATGTAATAAAAAAAAGTTCAAATGAAGGAGAAGAGTTTTCTTGTTTTCTTCTGAAGTAATGCAGGAATTAGATAAACCTTCTCTTTTCTTGCAGGGTGTCAATTATGTAAGTCAGAAAGACAAGTGATTAAACACAGCCTTTGACTCCTTGTTTTGTTGCAAAAGAATGTGTATAGCTAGCTAATATTCAATTCCAGAGATGTGGCCCTTGTTTCTTTTGACTTATTTTCACTCTACTGTATTTTTAACAAGGTAGCTATAACGTTGAAGTCAAACGCTAGCTAGAGGTATTTTTTTTAATACTTTGATAAAGTTGTAGAAAATAAAAGCACAAAATTTAATTGCTGTTGTAATATATAGTTGATCAAAAGAGCCTTTTAGTTAGAGGTCCAGCAAGCTTTGTCCCAAAATAGACGAAGACTCATTTTTATTTTGATTGTTATTTAATTTCAGAGTGAAAGCATTACTCATGTTTAAATAAAAAAAACTTTTTTTATTTAATTCCAAAGAGAGAAATTGACTTTTGATTGTTTTTATTATTATTTCATGCCGTATTGTTTGATCACTTCACAGCAACAAAAAACACTCTAAAATATACAAAGTTTTTATGTGATTTTATAAACAAAACATTTGTGAAATTAATGAATGTATAATAATTGTGATAACCATGATTATTCCTCATACTATAATCGTACCAACAAAATCTATCATTCTAATCGCTGCATAACTAGTCCACCTATACCTAAACTGAGCATTATCAGCACACACAGACATACTGTTACACACAGCATTTACACTTCAAACACAAACCGAGCCTGACTAACAGACACACACAAAAATCTAGCAAGAGAAAAAAAAAAAAAAAAAAAAAAAAAAAGGTGCTTCAAACACAGATTACTTCAAACGTGCGTGTGCTTTCCTGTATGCATTTTTAAGCAGTATGCTTTTAGGACTTAAAGCTAGAATATTTACTCTATGTAAAATGATCCAACATAACAAATAGGAGCAAATAAAAGAGAATCCATTCAAATCTACATGCACTGAAACAACATCAGGTTTAAAGTCTGTTTACACCAACACAAATGTTTACAACTTTAAATTACTTTACATACAATATGCTTGTTGACAAGTTTAATAATAATGGTGTAAATTCAATCTTTGACAGTAGGTGGCATTGATAGAAATGCAGAAATACCCTGGTTACCCCTGCAGTCAAAGAGCTGCTCAACTTTCTGTCACAAGAAAATCATTCCTTTGAAACCAGTGCTGTGTATTGGCAATAATATAATATAATATAATATAATATAATATAATATAATATAATATAATATAATATAATATAACATAATATCATTCATTCATTTTCTTTTTCGGCTTAGTCCCTTTATTAATCTGGGGTCGCCACAGCGGGATGAACCGCCAACTTATCCAGCATATGTTTTACGCAGCGGATGCCCTTCCAGCTGCAACCCATCTCTGGGAAACATCCATACACACCCATTCACACACATACACTACGGACAATTTTAGCTTACCCAATTCACCTATACCGCATGTCTTTGGACTTGTGGGGGAAACCGGAGCACCCGGAGGAAACCCACGCGAACACGGGGAGAACATGCAAACTCCACACAAAAATGCCAACTGACCCAGCCGAGGCTCGAACCAGCGACCTTCTTGCTGTGAGGCGAACGTGTTACCCACTGCGCCACCGCATCGCCAATATAATATAATATAATATAATATAATATAATATAATATAATATAATATAATATAATATAATATAAGGGTAGCGCAGTGGGTAGCGCTGTCACCTCGGCTGGGTCAGTTGGCGTTTCTGTGTGAAGTTTGCATGTTCTCCTCGTATTGGTGTGGGTTTCCTCCGGGTACTCCGGTTTCCCCCACAAGTCCAAAGACATGTGCTATAGGTGAAATGGGTAAGCTAAAATTGTCCGTAGTGTATGTGTGTGAATGGGAGTTTCCAGTGATGGGTTGCAGCTGGAAGGGAATCCGCTGCGTAAAACATATGCTGGATAAGCTGGTGGTTCATTCCGCTGTGGCCACCCTAATAAAGGGACTAAGCCGAAAAGAAAATGAATATAATATAATATAATATAATATAATATAATATAATATAATATAATATAATATAATATATAATATAAGCTTATACCACTATAAAAGAAACCACAACCATTTAAAAGAAGAACTTTTTACCTTTAATTTACATCAATACTTGGTAAGTCAATTATAAAAAAAAATCTATGAAACAATTAAGGAATCATTTCATGAAAAAAGATACAATTCGTCTAGAAAAAATAAGCTTCTTTTACAGCTGTAAACAAAAAATATAACTGAACATTCACAATCACTATCACCCACAATCAGAAGAAACACAAGGTAACATCAAATATGCTAGCGTGTGGCCTGTCTAATCACTGGCCTATTTAGTCTAGAGATCTCCAGGAACAGCTGTTACATACTTCTCTTACAGGCAGAACTAAAGCACACGCACATACATACATACGCACACACACGCATGATGATTCTGACCCTTCTTTAACAAGGCCTCAGAAATTCTGCTTACACAGATGATATATAACATAAACTAAACGTATTACACGATCAACTTCATCTTACAATGTTTTGTGGGCTTTACGGCTTGTTTGCTTTGTACTGTCATGCCCTTTTTTTAACATCTGCTTGTGTTGTGTTGTGATATGCAGCTTGCGCTACACTACTTGCAGCCAGAACTGAAAAGCAGTGGTTTCCTCTGTGGCAACAGCTGTCTGGAAATAGATGACAAACGTTTGCCTTGCCAGAAATCAACATCATCAAACGAACAGATATTCTCAGATGTTCTGGAGACGATCAGAGTGTCATTTTTTTTTTACATAGCAGGCCAGACCACTGAGAGCTCTTCAGACCAATGTGACTGACCACATATCGACCCGACAGGTCAAGATCCAGCTAGAATCTCATTTACCCAAGCTCACGTGTCACTGTTTGACTTCATATCACCTCCAAACATTTACAGGAATGTAATCAGAACCCCTCTGACAGCTGCACTAATTATGTTTTTGTCCCTGTGCTAGATAATAAAATGAATCAGGAGTCTTAAAAATAGTTTTTTTTTTTACACTTAATGATGCACCATTCTATTTTAAGATACAGGCCTAAAAAGTAAAAAAAAAAAAATGAAAAAAAAAATTGTTTACCTAATTTCACAGAACAGACATTCAAAAATAATCTCACAAAATTTCGTAGTCCAGATCATTGATATACACTAACATTCACAGTATATATTTTTTTATTTGACCAAAGTTTCACCATTGCATTTGCATTGGTTTAAATATGCAGCGTAACAGTAATGTTGCAATATTACTACTAACTAAAACTGTTCATTGTTCATGATGATTTAAAATCAGCATGAAATCTAAATTTACTCTTCTTATTTTTTATATGTATATAGTTGTGATTGTTATAAATGATGTCTCTGTGCAGTTTATTATTTTGTAAAAATGAACTTGCTTCCATAATCTTTAGTCAAATACCATATTACCATATATACTAATATGGATACGGTTGTTTCACTAATATCATATTTTAGCAGCTTCAATTAAAGGTGCTCTTACTTTCCTTTGAGGGTGCTTATAGCACCCCTGTAGAGCCAGGGCTGAGACACCAATTAGAGTTGTTGAACCCCTGTTGAAGACCCCTGATCTAAAACATCATTTGGAGAAAATAACCAAAATAAAACAGCTGAAAAAAAAAATATATATATATGATAAAGTTATGATTATGCAGAATTTCATTGGTTTATTTATTTACTATGAGACATGGACTTGCCTCAAACCAGCCCAGTGTTCCCATAAACCTCAATTATTAATTTAACAATACTAGGTATGTCGCAATAATCAATATATCAACAATATGTGCAAGGGATGGACATGAACTCAGTCATTTTTGGTGATGCAATATATTGCTCATTATTTTTACATAAAAATCAGTGACCAACATTTTAACTGATTGTGCAGCCTCTGTCATCTCATCTAATCTCTCTTGGAAGTGTCAGCAAACTCATGTAACTCCATCAGAAACAGTTGAAGAAAAAATGTTCCCATTTACCATGAAAACTATACTGACAATTTGGAAGAAGTTGTCTAAATGAGCTTTTGTTTGCAGTTCACTTCCATAAAGCAACAGCGCAAAAAGGCCCACGTTCGTTTTTAAAAGAACATGTACATTCTACATCACCAGTATCAAAGTTTATATTAGGACATTTACTTTAACATCAAAATACAGAATCTGCATAACTTTAAGAACGAAAGTTTTCGGTCCCTTGACAGTTATGCCTGTTTGCATTTTTATGCTGCTGCATAATCACTATACAATCAGTGCCATAAAATAATCTATAAGAAGAAGAAGAAGAAGAATACTTTGTGTAATAATATTACTCTAACACAAAATATAAAAGCACAACAAAAAGCCCAAGTAATACCAAGCTGAACAACATTTGGAAACCTATATCAGAGCAACACTTCAAAAGTCAGTGCCAGTTGCAAGTAAATAGTTACAAATAGCAATAAATATAAAACAGTCAGAGCAGCCTTTTGTCTCTTTATTTCTGTAAAAGGGGTCAAAGAAAACGTGGAACCCTGAAACTTCTTTTTTTCTAGAAGCATGTGTACTTTTTATGAGGCAACACTGGATTTTCAAGCTTGTGTCCTCTCAGCTGACATACTGCAGAGGTTAATACAGTAATTAACACCTGACAAACAACTGAAATAAAAACCTCAAGAGACAGACTAATACCCTCTTCCACAAGCTCAAACCATAAAGCCACACAGCACATATGACATCCTCATTGCCTGCACTCAAAACACTCATATCATGCCTTCCTCTTTGCAAATGCTTATAGATTCCAATTTCCCAACAATTGGGAAACTGAGGTTTCTTTGTACATGAGCGATAATTATACTAATCTAAAAAGCTTATGTTTTGTTTTTGAATGCAATACAACAAGAGAAGCTATTACATACATACAACCAGAGCTCACAAATTTAGCTCACAATAAATTTCATTTCACACTCATTTTAGGTTCAGAATGTTGTCTCCACCAGTAGCATCATGGGCAGTACACAAACATCTTTCCCGATCCCACCCCCTGGTTCTTTCGTAGTGCTATACAGTCCTATCACAAAGGCAAAAAACATCAAGAACATCTTTTTTTTTTTAAAAGGTTTGTAATGTGCTCATCACATGCTTATTATAAGCTCATCAAACAAATCACATGAAAGAGGAAATGCAAATTTTCCGTAAAAGCAGCTGACTTCTAAAATTCCTTAATTCCAAAATAACTTTAAAAATGAAAAGCACACCCCTGTCCTCTGGAGGAAAATAATTCAACATGATAAAAGAACACAAGACAACTATTCCTAAGGACAGACAGTGCATTTTCAAAATGGGTTAATTAAGCAAAGTGGAAAACTCATTAAGATAATAACAGTCTCTATGGAAATGGAAACCCCACTCTGTCATGTTTTGTAATGTATTCAGCAAAAAGTTGACGCATAAATAAAAAATATGTAGGGTTTTAAAAAAGACCAAACATGAGAACATGTACATACCAGTTATGTTAACTGAGGGCACTTTTGGATTCTTTTACTCTCAGCTTTGTGGGCAACCAAAGGTGATAATTAGCAGTGCTATTAATGTACATTCACTCAGAGAGGTTGTGTCTCAAATTTTACTGAGGTAAAACACATGCTCAGGCAGCAGCTATAGAGCGTCACATCAAAACCCCGATAATTAATTTGCCACTGGTTCCCATGATGTTCTCATGGCATTTTATAATAGGTTGTATTTATTTATTTTCATGAAAAAAAAATTATGTCTGTGGGTAACATAACTGGAATAAACTGGATAAAGTTTTGAATTTACTGCCATATCAGTTTCTCTGGCATGACAAACCTGATAAAATTTTATAAACATCACTTTTCTATATTAATAAAACAATTATAACAATAAAAAGGCATCAACAGCAATAAATAATACATAAGATAAAAATCTAAAACAATTTAAGGTTTACTTTTGATAAAAATCCTACCATTTTTGAAGGATTCACATTTAAAAAATATTTTCTTTAAAGTCTCTCCAGATAAAAATCGTTGTCTGATAACATTAAAAATGGGGCATTCTAAAAATATATGGTTAACTGTTAGGGCTGTTAAGTAAATATTAACACTTTAGGGGAACTTCTCCTTTTGGACAGCGTGGCACAGTGGGTAGTGCTGTCGCCTCAAAGCAAGAAGTTTGCTGGTTCGAGCCTAGGCTGGGTCAGTTGGCATTTCTGTGTGGAGTTTGCATGTTCTCCCTGTGTTCGCGTGGGTTTCCTCCGGGTGCTTTCTCAGATGTTTTCTCAGTGATGGATTGCGGCTGGAAGGGCACCCACTGCGTAAACCATATGCTGGATAAGTTGGCAGTAGGTTCATTCCGCTGTGGCGACCCCAGATTAATAAAGGGACTAAGCCGAAAAGAAAACGAATGAATGAATGAATGAATGAATGAACTTCTCCTTTTAGTAAATGTCCATGAGTGAGTCTTGTGTGTCCGATACAGCATCTTGTGAAAATCCCAAGAAAAAGACACTTGAAATGTCACTTGAGGAGGTCCAGACGTTCCTCTTATTGGTAGCTGAGGAACAGATTCAGTAAGAGCTGAATGGGACGATCCGGAATGAAAAAGATGTCACAGCAGGTGGAACTTTAGTGATATTCCCACCCATTTTAACCGGTACTTAACTGCAGTGAATATGCCAAGTAAATCCAAATCCGGTTGAATCTAGAACACAGCATGCTTAAATGCAGTTTGAGTGCAAGAAACAGCATTTGTTAAACACTTCATGCCAGATATTGTTGTTGTTTTTATTTATGGCATTTAACTGTCATCTATTAAGCAGTGTTTGAAATTTCAGGATTTCATCATTCAAACAGATAAGTTTTGGTCTTACATGCTCAAAAACTCTTGCCAATGAGGAAGTTTAGCAGAGGGTGAGTGGGATTATAATAATATACGGTGCTAATATACGTACGGTAAATATACGTTAAAAAAAAACGGATATTGTTGTAGCAGCCTATAAAAATAGCTGCAAATGAGGCATCCAAGCATAATCACATTGATGATCATTTTAAAAATAACCATATGTGCTTCAAAACTCACATTAACCATATGGGCATGTGTGTATTTTAAATTGGCTAAATTTAAACGATTATCATTTACTTTTGACCACATACCTATGGAGCCAGATCAGTCTCAATAATAATACATTTGCATTCATAAAATTCATAAATCCACAACACAATTCATAAATCCACAACTCCAATTCATAAATCCACAACACAATTCGTAAATTCAAAACACAATTCATAAATTCACAACACAATTCATAAATCCACAACTCCAATT
>CAIGQV010016645.1:4696122-4714333 GCA_903798115.1 Danio jaintianensis
ATAAATCCACAACTCCAATTCATAAATTCACAACACAATTCATAAATTCAAAAGTAAAAATCTAAAATATTTCCCAAATGCGCACACATATGCATCTTACAAAAATACATTTAAAATGTTTACACAATTATGTATATATGAAGTTCTTGGATGACTTTCCTCATGCATTTATGAATTATGTTAGATGTATTTATGAACTACTGAATGTGCATTTGAAAATGCTTACAAGAGCATGGAGTCCTTTGAATTTGTCTGCGGTATTTTTGAGATCTTCCTAGCAGGACAAGATTCGTACACATCTTTTTTTGGAGGATATTCTGTTTAGCCAATTGCGGTGAGTTTTTAATCCACCAATCAAAACACTCCTTACTGAACAAACTCAAGAAGCTCCACCATTTAATTATTATTATTTTATATAAAATAAAATAAATAGTTTTAGCAGTATTATTAGACATTTGTCAAAAATTAAATGAGCCGAGTAACGTTATATATCAGTAATATTGAGTACGATGATCTTATGACATTCGCGAACGGCTGGATTCAATAAATTCAGTAGCAAATCTTACTGAATGAATCACTGATTCAAATGAATCGGTCAAATAATAGACTCGTTTAGCAAAACAATCACTTGCTGCCACCTGCTGGCATTTTCAGAATATCATGTGCATTTATGAATTTTATGAATGCAAATGTATTATTATTGAGACTGATCTGGCTCCATACATACCTGGCTTGTGGCTTTACTCATTAAATTGAAAAAACCCATTATAAAAAAACAATAGGAACCAGTGGTGAATAAAGTCTTCCAGGTTCTGAAGTCACGAGGCAGCACTCTATTTAGGAAGCACCTTATATTTTGAGACACATCCGTTGAGCACAACTCCTTCTCTCACACCTAGCTCTCTAAACATGAATTTTCCACAGTCGCGTGCGTGTGGTGCTTGCTGCTGGCCTCCAACATATGAATAGATCTCTTATTTCAGCTGCGTGTAAAAACGTGGCAGCGCGTGCACACTCAAGTAACTTAACCGTATTTTGTTGAACCTTTTTTTCACTAACATTTTACTGTGATAACCAGTTTCCATTATTGTTCAAATTCTACATGTTTTCGTTTCTACTAAAAACTTTTATTAGACTTTAAAATAATTTCGTCATTATAATCAAAGGTAATAAAAATAGCAAAGTGATCTATTGAATAATGGTGAGGTTCCTTATACAGAAGTTATTAAATAACTGTAACCATGCCATTAGCGAAACCATGGTTACCATGGTAAATGTCCGAAGGCTCGTACATTAATGCACGAAGGAAACCTCGGGAGTCCGTTTCATTATTGCAAACCAGCTCCTGAAACTCTCAGATATCTATTTTATAAATGTTTCATCATGGTTTCTTAATAAAGTAACAAAAATAACTCATTTGTTGATAGATGAAACACTACAAAAAGAAAGCATACAGACATTTGAACAGACTGTCGAGCTTGTTTGGAAGGTTATAACACCAAACTGACTCGTTTCTTAAGAAAATCTCAGTCTCCGCCAAACAGTGCTTTTCCTGCATAACTTACCCGCAATCTGCCGCTGTTTCGCCTTCCTCCGCAGTAAAGTGAAGGCTCTGAATGTAGATTCCCTGAACTGTGAGGTTATAGATCGCGACTGTTGGCCATTACAGCTTTTATCCATTTCCAAACTCCTTCGCCAACTCTCTCCTGACTTCTGAACCCAGCTTTTAACCCTGGACTTTTTCTTTCGGAGACTCTAGACGCGGCTACAGTCTTAATGCCGACACGGAGTGGTGGTTATTCATGCTGTTTTTTCGGTGGTTGTTAACACTATCGTTTCATTTCTTAAAAGAGAAACTCTAATTAAAAGGACTTTCCGTGGACGCTGCGTTGCAACCATTCAAACCGCGAAGCATCACGGGATATGAAGTCGCTCTACTTGTGCGTCTTTTAACGGTAGTAGTTTCCGTTATGACGCCTAGTGGCCTTTTTTTAAACAGTGCTGATCTCAGTGAGCGGTCTGGTCATGCTTTATTGTAGGTCATTCATTCCTTGTGTTTATTTGCGGGTTTATACCGCACAATATATACCTATCCTATATATATATCTTCTAATAAAGCCTACGTCTACACAAAAACCAATGATCAAAGGAAGTTTTGATCAATTCTTCTTTGACACTGATGACTTACATTTAATTTTAACATTAACATAAATTTCTAAAGAGAAGTTGTTTAATTATAGCCTATGTATGTTCTGAAATAAATTTTAGCGTATTTGTTTTGTGATTTGATGGGATTTACTTGATTTATGAATAAATTATTTTATATTGCATGTTTGTTATTTTCCATATGTGACCCTGGACCACAAAATCAGTCATAAGTGGCAATTTTCAAATTTCCCATTTGCCTACATTATCTGAAGGCTGAATACATCATATTTCTATTTATTTACAGTTTGCTAGAATTGGACAATATAAGGCAGAGTTACAAATGTTTGAAAAATCTGTAATCTGAGGGTTAAAAAAATATCAATACTGAGAAAATCGTCTTTAAAGTTATTCAAATTAAGTTATGAGCAATGCATTAAAAAATGTGTTTTATATAATGTTGACCCATATACAATGTATTTTTGGCTATTGGCAAAAATACACGAGTGCAACATAAGCCTGGTTTTGTGGTCCAGGGTCACATTTGTCCTAAGGGTGTAACAAAATATTATTTTTAAAATTTGTTTGAAAATGATCGAACACATATTATTGTAATGATGTATATTAAAATGTTCATTAGGAGATTATGGTCTAAATATTTGTATAATATATATTTCCTTCTTATGTCCTGATCAGTTTTGTATTTAAAATTAAGTACATTCAATAGTTTTCTTCAACCTTAAACAACCTCTTTTGCACAAAATCTTGCACAATATTATTATGTCTTATGTAAAAGTTGCCTACTTGCATAATCTGTCATAGTATAAGTATTTATTTACAGTATATAGTTAGTAGTTAGATTACCGCTCCAGTATGGTAGTTATGTATAGGTTTAAAATAGCTCTTATGTCCAATGTTGTGTTCATATTTATGATTATGTTTATTTATGTAGTACTGTGGTCCTGCCAGACACAACATTTGGTTTCATTGTATTTCTACACATAAAGCAAAATGACAATAAAGCTCAACTTGACTTGAACTTGACTTAATTGTATTTATTGATTTATTTATCTCACTTGTTGTTCTAACAAATACATATTATGTTTCTTAATTATATCACATATTAAGTGTTTTTATTTTTTCATATTTCTCCAATAAAGGTGGTTATATAAAAATAACATATATATTAAATTATTTAAATAGTATTTCTGTTCGCATGCGTTGGCCTGATGCTGCTGCCATTGTAGACTGATACTTCCCTTGCTTTGATCTGAATGACAGTGTAAATACCCAAAGTAAATATCTCACACTTATGGCACAGTGCTTGACCAGTGTGTGACTAAATGAAGATCTAATCTGCAAATCAAGCAGAAAGACTGCTGGGAAGAACCATTTCTAACTTTTCGTTTGTTCAATTGTTTAGAACAGTGACACAATGAAGCGATCAAATCAGTGAGTGAATAACCAAAGCCAATGACATTAATAAAGAAACGAACCATCACCCATATGGGCTAAAGATGGCTCGTCTCTGTGTGTAATTTACACCAACCGCAACCACAAGCCTTAGTCTATTTGCTGAGCTTGTTCATTTGCACACTTTACAGGGACCTTTGCAAACAAGGATGAACTACAAACATTCATAAAACTGTAATTAAACCATAAGGTGCCTGTAGAATCTAAACACTGTGTGCCCAAAAATATGCTCCTATCATCAATTAAACAATTAATCTCACTAAAGTTTCAGTACATATCAGAAACTAACAATCCACATAGAAGCCATAATAATTTTTTTGTTTCCATTTTTATATAGCTTCAAGAGAGGACTCCTAAAATGGCACACATAAGGAAGCCCTGAGGCTCACAGTCTGTGGTGAATAATTACACATTATATATATACCACCGGGGTGTCACGGTGGCGCAGTGGGTAGCACGTTCGCCTCACAGCAAGAAGGTTGCTGGTTCGAGCCTCGGCTGGGTCAGTTGGCGTTTCTGTGTGGAGTTTGCATGTTCTCCCCGTGTTCGCGTGGGTTTCCTCCGGGTGCTCCGGTTTCCCCCACAAGTCCAAAAACATGTGGTATAGGTAAATTGGGTAGGCTAAATTGTCCGTAGTGTATGTGTGTGAATGAGTGTGTGTGGATGTTTCCCAGTGATGGGTTGCAGCTGGAAGGGCATCCGCTGCGTAAAACATATGCTGGATAAGTTGGCGGTTCATTCCGCTGTGGCGACCCCGGATTAATAAAGGGACTAAGCCGAAGAGAAAATGAATGAATGAATGAATATCTACCACCATGCCATCTGAGGTGTGTTATAAATAGTATGATCTACTTTCTGTGTCACATGATCCAAAGACTACCATTACTTTCCTAAAATGCAACTGGGTGACATGTACAGTAGATCACTGCACGGGGAGGGTAGAGGTCAAGGAGAACAAGTACACAGAACAAGTTAAGCCTTGGAGACTTTTTCACATCATCTACATTACCTTGCTTATTCATTAGTTCACCAGTTCACCCAAAACTGAAAATTCTGCCATCATTAACTCATCCTTGATTTGTTCTCATACTTAACTGTTAAACTCAAAAGAAAATACACCGAAGATTGTTGGAAACCAGTAACCATTGACATTGGTGAGCAAATGACAACAGAATTTTCATTTTCATTTTTGGGTGACCTATCACTTTAAGGATTGTCTGCCTATGCCATCAAACCGACATCATCAAAGAAGAAGCAGAAGTAAAATTTTCAAATAATGACCAAAGATGAATTACAAACACTTTTTTCCCTATGAATTTACATATTAACATTTATATGTGTCTACTTGCTTGAAGGCTCACTCACAGCAAGATGCACTTTTAACAAATAGATGATAAGTATTTTTTTATGTATTGACTTTTTTTATTCTCAATGTGCAATATTTTTAGCAAATAAAAAAGACCTTCCCTGACCATTTAAGTTGTCTTTGAAAGCATATTTACTGAATTTATGTGAGAGATTGCCGGAATTGTTTTTTTTTAAGTTATTATTCAAAATAATTTTAATATTCAAGCAAATGTACAATTTTCACCTATGGTTCCCATGTGTTTGGCATTTAATTGTTTTATGGGAACCAAAAAAGAATGTTCTGGGAATGTTCTGTCGTTGTTTGGTAACCAAGCATTACCCTACTCCTGTAAACCTCTAACCTAGAGGGAACATTCGATTTACATAACGTTTGCTTAATTGTACTGTATGTACAGCCCATTCAAAACAATAGCTCAGTCTTTACTACAATTACAATGACAATGGCACAACAAGGGAATCACTTGAGACTGAAAACTGAATTCATCCTGCATTAAAGGACACACATACTTAAAGTGACAGATGTGCACTGCGGGTAGTTATTATAATCAGAATCTTATATTCCACAGACATTTTTCATTCTTTTTGTGAACAGTCCTTTACAGTATTTTTCTAGGTGCTTGAGCAGCTGCCATACTAATGTGGTTAGTGGCAAAAACCATTCAGCTGTAATAAAATCTTAAGACCTTACCTGATCTTTGGACACGACAGCAGGTCAGCTTCTGAAACACCAGGGAAAATGGTACAATCATATTTGATGTAATATAACAACAACATATTTGTGTATGGCTTTCTCTGGGCACCCTCGCTGTGTGTTTCAACATTACTTTGGTTTCAAAACATAATAAGGATCCCTGAAATAAATTGTTTACACCACAAGTGCTATACAGACTTTTCTTCAGCTGAAACTCATGTCAAATTGTTTATGGTTTATGGGGTCAGAAAGATATAGCTTTTTAATACTTTCAGTTAGCAAGGCCACAAAAAAAATAATTAAGAAGTGACCACAAATATTCATTCATTCATTTTCTTTTCGGCGTAGTCCCTTTATTAATCTGGGGTCACCACAGCGGAATGAACCGCCAACTTATCCATCATATGTTTTACGCAGCGGATGCCCTTCCAGCTGCAACCCATCACTGGGAAACATCCATACACACTCATTCACACACATACACTATGGACAATTTTAGCCTACCCAATTCACCTATACCGCATGCCTTTGGACTTGTGGGGGAAACCGGAGAACCCGGAGGAAACCCACGCTAACACGGGGAGAACATGCAAACTCCACACAGAAATGCCAACTGACCCAGCCGAGGCTCGAACCAGCGACCTTCTTGCTGTGAGGCGAACGGACCACAAATATATAACGTTACAATAAAAAAAAAAAAAATTCATTTAAATTTTGTTTTACTTTATTCAGACACGAATTAAAAAAAATAACCAGAACAACTGTTTTTAACACTTAAATAAAAAATAAAAAAAATTTCAGCAAATGAGATTTTAAGAATGATTTCTGAAGATAATGTGACACTGATGACTTTAATGGTGTAGCAATGATGTAGAAGATGTATCTTTGTTATGCCAGGAATAAATTTAATTAATTTAAAATCAAATAGATCAATTAAATAATGTATTATTGTAAGATGTATACATCAGGTCCATATATAGTACATATAATTGTTCTGACATTCTCCAAATCTCATACTCTGTTTTAAACAAATAAGAATACTGCATGAATGATGATGAAATAAAAAATTTGTGTTGAACTATTAAAATGTCAGTTTTCACTTTAGATGTTGTGGTAACACTTTTGTATTGGCAGTAGGGACCAATTCTCATTATGAACTAGTGGCTTATTACCTGCCTATTATTAAGGTATTGGCTGTTTAGTACATATACTGCATGATCTTATTCTACATTCCTTACCTAAACTCAACTACTACCTTAATAACTATTAACTACTAGGAGTTTATTGAGCTAAAAGTGTGTGCGTGCGTGTGTGCGTGTGTGTGTGTGTGTGTGCACGCCTCTAAATCTAAGTGTAATTCACCAGTATTTTCAGTAGAACAGACATTCCACTGTATCCGAAGTCAGCAACGGAAAAAAACTAAATATATCAGGATCTCTCACTTAGGAACGCTGTGATGTCATGGGATCTGCAGTGTATCCTATTGGCTGTGAGAGGGTGAAAGACTGCTTTTAAAAACACGTTGCCCCTGGTAACAGATTTTTGTCCCACTCTCATCTCACTATGAGCAGCCAGTGAATGAGTCCAGTTTATTTCCTACGCCCACTGCACCACCCCAAACACTTAACCATGCTCACAAATGCCTTCTAACAACTGATCACATACACATTATAAAATAACACAATATTGTTATTTTAATTGTTTAAAACACAATAACACAATTTAAAGCACTACACAAGGTATTCTGGTGGTATACTGATATAATATAATGATATAATTTAAAAAATCATGGTAACTTTTATTAGTGTTAACCCACAACAACAACAACAACAACAACAACTTAAGAGTATTTTTTCTTTTTTCGTTTCTCAAATTGTCCTGATCCTGACAGCAGTCAGTTAAAGCACGACTCCCTGTTTTTAAATCTATACTTTGCTTTTCGTGTGTTTCTCTCTCTCTCTGTCTTACCTTGGCCTGATTGACGAGTGCTCTTAGACAGCTGACAAAAGCCATGTTCACAGGTACCCAGACTGAGGGTCAGGTTCAAGAGGTCAAGGCTGAACAGTCATGGAGGTTTGCTTTGGGAATCTGTGCAGATTAACGGCTCTTAGAGAGTCTGATGGTCTGGAGTTCAGTGGCTGGAAGAAGCAGATATTGGGAGGGGCCACAAGGCCATATTTCAGCTGGCCAAGAGGAGAGATTCTCTGCATACCACTGCAGCTAGTGCTAATGCTAATGCACAGCGGGGAAAGCATAGAAACCGAGAACAGAGAGACATCACAGAGAATAAAACAATGTCTCAAACTTTAAAAAGATTACTAAAAGGCCGTTCTAAGCATGTATGTTCTTCAGAAAACTGCAAGAAGAGTAACTAGTCAGAATTTTGACACCGTATCTAATTATTCACAAGACTGTAATATCGGATCAGTAATAATCAAAATTGTGGAAACTGAATACTTCAGAATGTTTCAGCAAAGTTGCTAGGTTGTTTTAAGTTTAAGATTATGTTAGTAATACTTTGGAGAGAGTGTTTGTGCATGAAAGCACCTCAGAAAACTGATTTCAGACAGACTTCTAGGACACCATAACGACTTGATCATGTACAACAAAACAGAGAGTGCTTTGGTTATAACTAAGGGAATATCTGCTTACTACAATACTAACTTCTTGCTAGAACTCAACTGTCAGAAATGGAATACTGTGGGATATCAAAGGCAGTGATTTTACTGTATATTCGATCTTCCTACCCCAACCCTTCCTTTAAACCCAACCCTCTCAGGAAACCATTAGTATTTGTACATTTTCAAAATACTTAATTCTGTGTAATTTATGAGTCGTTTTCCTCATGGGGACCAAAATAATTTGCTCTATTGATATTCTTGTGGGTACATTCATTCCCCACAATGTTGGGTACAAAAGGTACATACACACACACACACACACACACACAATGTCTATCTGTGCGTATTGTCTTTCTCATTTTTCAGTTGTTTGTCCTGTCTAGCACATTGCTGTTTTATTGTGGAGGGACTTCTCATACTTCGCTGAACATCTGAATGATTTTTCTTAGAATTACTCTAATTCAGGGGTTTCCGGATATTTGCCAACCAAAAGAAGTGCAGCTTGTGATTTTAAGTTACCATACGGTTGTGTTTCCAAATGTGTTTCTTAAGGCCCAGTACTGCACATATAATTAATTTAGATTTAATAATAAGAAACATTATTTTATTTATATTTTGATGAGAACATTTTGGTGGATACTGGTTTATTTATGCTGTTGAACCCTTGAGCTTAATTGAGATTTGAGTATTAGATATTTAAAAGGCTGTTGTTGGGGGTGCTAGGGGTGGTAAAAATAATTAATTGGACAGCTTCAGCTGTCTAAATAACATGCAAATCCAGTTTGCTTGTGTTTTGTTTAATAAACAGAAGCTTCAAAAAGGGCCTATTTAACTTTTTTTGCCACTGTTAAGATTTACTTTTAATGGAAACTACTAAAATACTATAAATGAATAGAATTCATGATTGCACAAAACAGAGAAAGTAGGGATTTCTTAAATTTTTTTCCCTTTTCACAGACCAAATTTTTAATTATTTTAAATATGGTCCTGAAATATTCCTTCTGTCCTGTGTGACAGCTGATCTTCCTCTCCAATCTGAACTTCAGATTAAGACTGTCGTCAAACACTAATTTGAACTGTAAAGATGGGCCCATTCCTCCGGGTGCAAGTCCAAAGACATGCGCTATAGGTAAATTGGGCACGCTAAATTGGCCGTAGTGTATGTGTGTGAATGGGAGTGTATGGGTGTTTTCCAGTGATGGGTTGTAGCTGGAAGGGCATCCGCTGCGTAAGACATATGCTGGATAAATTGGCGGTTCATTCCGCTGTGGCGACCCCAGATTAATAAAGGGACTAAGCCTAAAAGAAAATGAATGAATGAATCTCTCCCCATAATGTCAAAATTGTTTATTAGATATATTTGTTAGATTTTTTTATTTTTCAGTGTAGGAAAAATAGCTAAATCCTTGGGTTGGACTATGCCAGGGCTGAGTAAGTTTCTGATGGGGGCTATAGCCCTGACTAGTCCCTGATGCCGCAACTGGTTGTGTCAATTGCAATACTGAGTTGTTCAGTTTAATTGAGACAGAAAATAAATGTGATTGCTCACTAATCAGCAGTTCTGTTTTTTTGGTGTTAAGGACTAGTGCATATAGCCAATACATTCAATATGACTAAAATACTTAGGCTGTGTCTGAAAGCACCAAAATACTGCCTTCGGAAGCAACATTCAAGGCATCAAAGCACGTTTAAATGCAAATTCTCTTTCATCTCCTGTCTTGTGAGATACCTTCTTCTGATTGAATTTCAAAGCCAGCACAGATGTGTCCTTCACTGCCTTTGATATCCCACAATCCTGCGTGTTCTATTTCTGACACTTGAGCTTAAAAAAATTAACATGGCATCTCGAAACACCGCTTGGGTATCAATTTGTGTGTAAAGGCATGTATCTGACCAACATTTTCCACTTTTCTTGTGAGAAGTTTCAAAGACCCCCTTTAGTTATCACCTAAGCTCTTTCTATTTTATTATACATGATTTAATCTCTATGCTGTCTAAGAAGTCTGTCTGAAATCTGTTTTACGAGGTGCCTTCGTGCAGAAACGATGCCTACAGAGCTACTGCCTTATTGGGCAGCTATAGGCAACAAGCCAGCAGCCTAAGATTTAAGACATAGCCTTAATCAAATGGTGTTACATTTGGTGACATGTAACTTGCAATGGAGTTGCTGTAAGGCAGGAGTGCTCAACTGTTCCTGGAGATCTACCTTCCTGCAGAGCTGCAGCCCTAATGAAACGCACGTCTTTAATGACCAAGTGCTCCTTCAGATCCTACTTATTTGGTTTAGTTGTGTTTGATTGGGGTTTGAGCTGAACTTTGCAGGCAGGTAGATTTCCAGGAACAGGGTTGAGCACCCCTGCTGTAAGGTGTACTTTTACTGTTTGTTGAAACAAAAGTTTGGTTTTCAGGTAACACCTCTGGTGCACTGTTCTTTCAGAAACCCTTTGAGCACTGCCTTATACCTAAAGTTATTGGAGAAAACAATAACACTAAAGCATTGACACCTTAACTCTTAATTTATATTGTATGTGTCATTTATCAAACCACTGGAGGCAGACAGAAACACATCTGTTTGTATTCACTCATCAGTAGCTCTCTTGATATCTCACACCCACTCTTCTTATGTATCAAAACACTGAAAACAAAAACTAACAGTGTTTTCATTCTCCCACTCCAGCATGCCAGAGATCACACACACAAGCAGTCCTTTACACAGGCCTACACAAACAAGAATGTGTCCCTGAGTCCAATGAACCTCTCCATCAGCATTCTTCTCAAACTCGTTTCAGATACTGCAATTAGAGGAAGTTTCTCATAATCTATATTCAGTTAATTTAAAGTTATTTGTATACATTATTTACCACTACTACTGAAACAGAACAGTAGAATTAATTTCCAATATTTCACCAACTATATGGCCAACCTCCCTTTAGCAAAAAATCCATGTGCGGATTAACAAGACACCTCAGTACAAAAATTTTAAATCAGTGCATTTTGTTTGCTTATTTTCACAGATAATTGCAGTAATGAGGGCATTCAGTAAGGATTATGGCTATTGACTGATGCCTTATGCTTGAAGAGACACTTTGCACCAGAATTACAAACTGGATTTGATTTTCCCACCCTCAGACCATTCAAGATGTAGGTGGATTTTTTTCTTGATAATATAAACATAAAATGAACAGCAAACATTAGAAATAAAAAGATTACAATGACAATTTCGGAAGCTTACAGCAGTCACAATTTAAGGAAGTGTAAAGATCCCTGATTTGAATGACTTCATCACATCTGTAGCCACAGGACATCAATAGTTTGTCATACTGCTCTTCTGTGATCTTGATAATCTCTTCTTCAGTCTCTTTCACGGTTTGACTATTGAGTTTCAAAAACCTTTATTGCCAAGTATTTTGCATCTTGCAACTCCTGCTGCAAAAAACATCCAAATCTCGACACATCCTAAACCAGGGGCACCTGCAGGATTTTATTTCAAGGTACGCACATATCCAGCACCACCCTGCCCCATCATCCCTTATTCTTATTTAAATCTCAAGAAACACTGATGCTTGCTGTCAAAGGCTACATTATTTAAGGACATTCATTACGACATTGATAGGATCAAACTTATGTTTCCTTTATAATATTAAGATATTTTCTTTGAAATCTAAATGTACATTTTCCTGCCAGGGTTGCTTAAACACTCCCTCACCTGAACTTGCCGTGAGTGAGACGCAAATAATTGCAAATATACGACAGAGGTTTGTGATACAACAATTACAGTGGAGCATTAATTACATCCTTATTTTCCACAGAGCAAAACAAATCATCCACCCACACTGTTAAGTAGTGGACGGGCTCAAACAAAAATATAATTCGTAAATTTTTCTTGGAAAAAATATATTTTTGTTGTTCAGTTGTTCAGTTATCTACTAGATAAAAAAGTAGAACGAATAACATTTGAGGTGAAGTGCTTCAAAACAAGTCCGCTATATGCTTCAGCGCCAAAACACGAACTGGTTTGTTAAATAAAATTTTAATCTAGCCTAAATAAAATTAAAGTGAAATATTCACAGTTTCAGAGAAGCCCATATTAAGCTGTTTTCACTGTTAATGACAAAACCATCCATTGCGCTGGTCAATTACAATTTAATTCATTTAATCAAGTAATTTGAATAAGCAGGACATGCGTTACAAAGTATTTGCAACAACACTAAACGTGTGTTACCTAGGAAGATTGGAAGGGTGAGAGAACTCAGAAACTCATTGTGAGAATGGCAATGTCTGCTTATATGTGGCAGTCTGTCAGATAAAATTGTTTAAAACGCCTTGAATAATAGCAGTTCCATGTGAGGAGGTGGATCTAAATTGTCCGATGAAAGAGACATGGGCTGGGCCTGGAGTTCCCCCGGCTCAGTTGCTGATGAGACTGCCCGTCTCCACCCTGTGTGGGGAAGCAATAATTGTCTTATTATCTTTAGGCCTTTTGGCAAATGTCTCAATTAAGTTTAGCTGTTTTAAAGAGCGTTTACTCATTTTGAACGGACCTTGTTTTAAACAACATCTGAATTTTATTTTTTAGTGTGCGAAAAAAACGCCAGCAAAACTAAAGCCAATAGATTTCTTTACCCATCTCCCACTATGCAAGTACATACACACTTTAAAACACACAAACGCACACCTTTATTTATTCTCATTCTTTCTTGCTTTGTCAATATATTGTAGTGTATACTGTCTAATGATCAATTTAAATTATGTAAAATAAATAAATAAATAAAAAAGCTGTACGGCTGCAGGCGCCACTGTCCTGAACCACTTTCACTGACTTTACACAGTAAGGATTCAGACTTTCCCCAGTTTAATGACAAACACAAATAAATTAAACTTACTTTCATCACTAAAGTGAACTTTGGACTAGCCACACAACAGCTTAGTCAAGTTTTTTGATTGCCCACTGCAGGGTTTTCAGTCTAAATTCTCCAAAACATTGAGACAGAGTATGCCAAGATCCTTACCCTGTTCAGTGCTGAACTGGCAAACAATTCCAGCTGCAGCGTTGATCTGATTTCCCATTGAGATTCTCAGCATTATCTTGTCATCTCATGGATTTGTCTTTTGGAGACAACCAGCCTTTTTAGAGAATGTCAGTGTGTTAGTGACATTAAAAAGATATTCTACAAAACACAGATTTGGTGGCAAGCTTATCTTGCAATGACTGAAAGGTTCTCCGTCTGAACAACCTGTTTTCAGAGGGTTTCATCAGTACAACCAGGTTGCCAAATTAACACAAGTAACTGGGAGGAATCTTAAAGTGTGCTCTAATCTTGATCAGTGTCTTTTTTTTCTTCAAATGACTCATGTATGTGACTCATGAAATATGCTTAAACCTGGTGTTTTAATCCTGTTACAAAACTTAAAGTGGACCTATTATGCAAAAATTACTTTTATAAGGAATTTAAACACAGTTGTGTGGCAACAGAGTTGGCCATCAGAGTTTTCACACAGAAATTAGAAATGTGGAGTTTTAGGATGCACAAATGAACACCGGAGTCTAGGCATGGGGCGATAGCCGTTTTCAAGGTATACCGCGGTTTTGAAAAGTTTATTTAAATCTGTGTTTTTGAAACTAATGAAGATAGCAGAAGTCAATGATTCATTTTAATAATTTAGCCTGACATGTTTACTGTTCCAAAATATTTTAAATTCATTCATTCATTCATTTTCTTTTCGGCTTAGTCCCTTTATTAATCTGGGGTCGCCACAGCAGAATGAACCGCCAACTTATCCAGCATGTGTTTTACGCAGCGGATGCCCTTCCAGCTGCAACCCATCACTGGGAAACATCCATACACACTCATACACTACAGACAATTTAGCCTACCCAATTCACCTATACCACATGTTTTTGGACTTGTGGGAGAAACCGGAGCACCCGGAGGAAACCCATGCGAACACGGGGAGAACATGCAAACTCCACTCAGAAACGCCAACTTACCCAGCCGAGGCTCGAAACAGCGACCTTCTTGCTGTGAGGCGAACGTGCTACCCACTGCGCCACCGTGCAGCCCAAATATTTTAAATGTTTCTCAAAATAAAATAAATTGTGTTCAAAGGGGAAAAAAGTTTTAGTTTTTTACTCAGACATTTATAAAGACTATATTTTAGAGCGATAATCACAATACCGTGATATTTTTATCCAAGGTTATCACACCGTCAGAATCTTATACCGGCCCATGCTTACCGGAGTCTACCTTCTTCTGAGACACTTCTTTTGACATTTTCAATTTTTCACAGAAATACATTTTTTTTATATGCTGATGCATAGGCATTTGTAGCTCCGCCCTCTTCTGAAAAGAGCAAAATCTCATTTGAATTTAAAGCGACCACCAAAACGGCACAACTTGGATAAAAGTGTAAAAGGTGCAGATCCAAAAGTTATAAAACATTGTTTGTGTGGTATTTTGAGCTGAAACTTCACATACACACTCTAGGGACATCAGAGACTTATTTTATATCTTGTAAAAAGGAGCATAATAGGTCTTTTTAAAATAAGACTAAGCAGTGAAATTTTGGTAATTGTACGTTGTTCTATAATCTTTATATCCAAATGCATATTCACACAAATTACACACAAATTACCTTCATTATTAGGTAAATTTTCACAAAGAACATTCCAAGTCATAATTGATGCAATTAACTGTCAATCAACATTCCTTGGCTTTATACGCTTTGATTCATTCTCAAGAAGAAATGCTAAATCAAATACTCAGCCACTGCAGAATAGAAAATCTGGTCTTTAGTATCTCTGAAATGTTCAAAATTGCTTTCTAAATGGATGTAACTCAATTCACACACTATGGAATATCTTATTTAAAAAATGATGCAGATTCATTTCTTTTCGCACCCATCTTTTAATACATTCCCAATACGATATGTGCTACACAAAAATCCTACAGTATAATTGACTGAGGGATGAATCATTAGAAAAATCTTGGGCTTAGAATAAAGACTTCCTGGCTGTGAAAAAACATTCACCTGAAACATCTAATAAACAAGAAAAGCTGAGGAAAGCATAACATTGTACTAAATGTTGTACAAAATTTTTAAGATTCTTTCCAGGGATTTAAATGCAAATTTTAGTTTCCTTTTTTTTCAGAAAACTGTATATTGTAAGATGCTGTTGTAAAGCATATATAGAGGTGCTGTTATCATGTCCCCTTTATGTTGTGTGCATCAGATCTCAAATGGAGGCATTGAGGGTTCAATCTGCTCATTTATCTCTCAAGAATCCCATTTAAAGTGGTAAACAGTGTGCAGAGAACAACAAATGTTCTTTTGACTTTCAGGTCACAACTGCCTCTTCAGAAGCGGCTCAGTGTCATCTCTCTCTGAAGTTCTGCGATGCTATCTCAAAGCGTTAAGATTCGAAGCTAAGAAATTCCTCTGCCTTCCTGTGCTTTCTATTGTTCATTTCTACTTGTGCACGACTGACTCAGGATGTCACAAGTATAGCATCGAGATGGATTTTAAGATTAAGTCACATTTCTTTACTTTGCATTACCATGGCCTTTAGCTTTTGAATAATAGGAAAAGTCGCATTAAACTGCAATTTCTTTTTTGTTCAGCAATTCGATAGAAGCTCTGAAGTGCCATCAAAGCCTGATATATATTTAGTTTGGTAAATATATGGACCTTGATTGAATTCTCAAAGTTTAAAGCATTCATTTAACTTAAAATGACATCTACAGACTGTAATGTAGAAAAACAGCAACAAACACATATAATATATGAGGAGCATAAGCATAAGGCAGAAATGAACTACAGATGACCCTACACTTTTACCATGTACTCATCTCTTCATCCTTTTTACTGGGATTTTACAGTTCCAGTTAAATACTGATGTGCTCCACTTAAATATTACTGATAAATCCTTACATGTCAATGTTTGACATTTACTGACATGAGAATAATTTTCTGTGGTAAAATTTGAGCAATCATTATCATGTGTTTTCAGAAACAGATTCACAAAAACAGATTCATCAACCTGTCACGTTACTGGGAGGTATTGCAGACGGGACAAGAGGTAGGATCCATGTGCATTTAATGGTGAGTTGTCATACAAAAACAGGACATCGTGCAAAAACAGGACATCCAGGTACAAAAAGTAACAAAATAACAAATAAACAAAACAACAAACTATGACCAGAAACTATGACTTCAGAATCAGAATCAGAATCAGAAAGAGCTTTATTGCCAGGTATGTTCACACATACGAGGAATTTGTTTTCGTGACAGAGCTTCTACAGTGCAACAGAATTACAGAGACAGGACAAAAAACAGATAATAAATATATTTAAAAAATGAAAGTTGTAGTGAATGCAAATATACAAATTGACAAGTGTATGTACAGGAATATTACTATATACAACAGCAGCTGTTATGTGCAAATTAGCATGTAAAATATGTTGTTAAATAAGTGTTTGTGTATAAAAAGTGTATAGCAGTAGTGATGTTTGTTCCATAATTACTATCATCAAGTGTTCATGAGATGGATTGCCTGAGGGAAGAAACTGTTTCTGTGTCGGGCTGTTCTGGTACACAGTGCTCTGTAGCGTCGACCAGAAGGTAAAAGTTCAAAGAGGCAGTGTGCTGGGTGTGAGGGGTCCAGAGTGATTTTGGCAGCCCTTCTGCTTGCTCTGGATAAGTACAGTTCTTGGAGAGTAGGGAGGATTGTACCAGTGATTCGCTCAGCAGTCCGAACTATTCGACGTAGTCTTCGGAGGTCGGATTTGGTAGCTGAGCTAAACCAGACAGTTATTGAAGTGCAGAGGACTGATTCAATGATGGAAGTGTAGAACTGTTTCAGCAGCTCCTTTGGAAGGTTGAACTTCCTCAGCTGACGAAGGAAGTACAACCTCTGTTGAGCTTTTTTGACAATGGAGTCAATGTGAGTGTCCCACTTCAGATCCTGAGAGATGGTGGTGCCCAGGAACCTGAATGACTCCACTGCTGCCACAATGCTGTCCATGATGCTCAGTGGGGGGAGAGCAGGGGGGTTTCTCCTGAAGTCCACTATCATCTCCACTGTTTTGAGCGTGTTCAGCTCCAGGTTGTTGTGACTGCACCAGACAGCCAGCTCCTTAACCTCCTGTCTGTAAGCAGACTCGTCACCGTCCTGAATGAGGCCGATAAGTGTGGTGTCATCTGCAAACTTCAAGATTGTGACAGAGGCGTCCTTTGAGGTGCAGTCATTTGTGTACAGTGAGAAGAGCAGAGGGGAGAGGACACACCCCTGGGGGGCGCCAGTGCTGATTGTGCGGGTACTGGATGAGAATTTTCCCAGCTTCACCAGCTGCTGCCTGTCCGTTATGAAGCTGTTGATCCACTGACAGACAGAGTTGGGCACGGAGAGCTGAGTTAATTTGGGCAGGAGAAGTTTTGGGATGATAGTGTTGAAAGCCGAGCTGAAGTCAACAAACAAGATCCTCACATAGGTCCCTGGTCTGTCTAGGTGTTGCAGAACATAATGCAGTCCCATATTGACTGCATCATCCACAGACCTGTTTGCTCTGTAGGCAAACTGAAGAGAGTCCAGTGAGGGTTCAGTGATGTCCTTCAGGTGGGCCAGCACCAGTTTTTCAAAAGACTTCATGACCACAGATGTTAGCGCCACCGGTCTGTAGTCATTAAGTCCTGTAAGTTTGGGTTTCTTTGGGATGGGGATGATGGTGGAGCGTTTAAAGCAGGAGGGCACTTCACACAGCTCCAGTGATCTGTTGAAGATCAGGGTGAAGATGGGGGCCAGTTGGTCAGCACAGGATTTTAGACAGGCTGGTGTTACAAAATCTGGGCCTGGTGCTTTTTTCCTCTTCTGTTTTTGGAAGACCTGGCGCACATCATCTTCACTGAACTGAAGTGT
>CAIGQV010016645.1:4714733-4729787 GCA_903798115.1 Danio jaintianensis
AGTTCACCAGCGATCTCTGAAGTCCTTGATCGCTGGTGAACATGACACAACCTAATCGGTATAAAGAAGTCTGAAACTGCTGAGAATTCAGTTAATTTAAGACAGTTCAATCACACACAGACTTGTCACAATTCATATATCCGTGTTCTCCTTTTGTTGTTATGTCTGTCGCATGGCTGTGTTTGTTTACCTTTCCTTGACAGCGCGCGTTCCAGTCAGCTGACTAATCAGTGGGGCCACCTGCAACCTATTATTAAGACCTACTTAAGGACTCTGTTTCTCACCATTTGGCATTCATGTTTGTTCCTGTCTTTCAGGTCTCGTTCTGCTGTTCCCCAGGACTTGTGAGTTATCTTGCGTCCCATGCTACCAGAGTTGCCATTAGCCGTTGTTCCTTGTATATTGTATCGAGCAATTCAGCTAATAAACTTTTACTTGCAATTGGATCCATTTACATCTCATCCTTGTGACAGAACGACTGAATCAACATGGATCCAGCGAGTGTAGCAGAAATCACAGATTTTCTCACGCACACGAGCTCCGGTATGGATCAAGCAGAAGCTCAAGGACTCAGCAACAACCAAGCGGTGAGAACTCTTGCTGAGCAGGTTACGGAACTTACCGCTCAGATGCAGCGCCTGCATGTTGAGGGGACTCCATCAATATCCTTCATGGACGGGAACTGATGCTCGGACCAATTCCGGGATCCACAGAGCCACGCCTGCCCACGCCAGCTGTTTACTCTGGTGAGCCCGAATTGTGTCATTCCTTTTTGTCCAAATGCTCACTTTATATATCACTTCAACCCTCAGCGTTTCCCGCAGAGACTTCCAAAGTTGCTCGTCAACATGCTACTTGATGGCAAAGTGGCATTATGGGGAACTACGGTGTGGGAGAACAAACTGCCATCATTTGTTCATCATTTGATGAATTCTCTACGAGATGAAGAAGGTGTTTGATCAATCTGCGGTGGGCAGGAAAGCGGCCCGGCGGTTAGCAGGATTACATCAAGGAAAACTGAGCGTGGCGGAATACTCTATTCAATTTCAGACATTGGCAGTGGAGTCTCAGCGGAATTCGGTTGCTCAGTGGGACGTTTTTCTTCACGGGTTAGCGGACCATATCAAGGACGAGATCTTCACTGTGGAACTTCCAAATTTCAGGCGTCCGTTCTGTGTTGTCGTCATGTGATCCCTTTGTTCTGTTTTCCCGCCGTTTCCTAATGTTCATTAGTTTCACCTCTGTTCCCCTCCTGTGTCCCATTAGCCCATGTGTGTATATATACCCCTTAGTTTGTTTCCTTCATTGTCCGGTACTGAATGTTCCTGTGTCTCCATGTTCCAGTGTCTCCATCTTCCAGTGAGTGCGTTGTAAATAAATCTACGTGTTTTTGAGAATCGCTGTTATCCTGTGCCTTTGTGAGTGAGCGCACCGTGACACCAAAGACCTTGGATGAATTAATTGTGTTGGCCATGCCAGTCGACTCCAGTCTTCATCAGAGGCATCTGAATAACTGTCACACCGTAAGGGAAACCCAACCGATGACGTCACTCGGGATTCCATCGGTCAAGGCGGAGCCGATGCAGATGGGTCGTGCCAGACTGTCCAGGGCAGAGAAAGATCGCCATTTTAATTTGGGTCTCTGTTTCTACTGTGTCGGTGCTGGACACAGAGTGCTGCATTGTCCAGTAAAAGAGTTGGCCCGGCAGTAGGTAAGGGGTTACTGTCGGGCGGGGCAAGGTTAGATAAGACCTCTTTTGCTGCTACCTTTCTGGGAGTGAGATTGGAATTTTCGGGAGAGAGTTTTCAGACACAAGCACTCATTGACTCTGGGTCTGAGGGGTACTTCATTGACTCCATGCTAGCTAAAATACTTAAACTACCTTTAAAACATTTATCTAATCCTATCACTGTTCAGTCTCTTAGCGGTTCACCTCTTCCATCTATTACCCTTTCTACGGACAATATCAGACTCATTACCTCCGGTAACCATTCAGAGAATATTTGTTGTTTTTTAACAGACTCTCCGCACACTCCGGTGGTCCTGGGACACCCCTGGCTCACGCATCATAATCCTCAGATTGACTGGAGGAATAATACTATTATTTCTTGGAGTGAGAGTTGTCATTCGTCTTGTCTATTGTCTGCTCGTTCTAACGTTTCTTGTCCTGTCTTGCAGGAGGAGTGCATGGATTTGCACCTGAGTACTCGGACCTGAAGAGAGTGTTCAGTAATCTCGAGCTGCTTCTCTACCTCCTCATCATCCCTATGACTGTGCCATAGAGTTATTGCCAGGTACGTCTCCGCCTAAAGGCAAACTTTATTCACTCTCTATTCCAGAGAGGGAGGCTATGGAGAAATATATTTCTGATTCGCTAGCAGCCAAGATCATTCGCCCCTCTTCATCTCCGGCGGGTGCGGGATTTTTTTTTTTGTGAAGAAGAGGGATGGTTCGCTCCATCCCTGTATTGACTATCGAGGGTTGAATGACATCACGGTTAAGAATACCTATTCTTTGCCGTTGATGTCATCAGCTTTCGAGCGTCTTCAGGGGGCGGCCTTCTTTACAAAATTAGATCTCCGCAACACTTATCATTTGGTTCGCGTAATCGAGGGGGATGAATGGAAGACGGCTTTTAATACCCCCAGGGGGCATTTTAAATATTGCGTACTTCCTTTCGGACTGTCTAACACTCCCTGTGTGTCGGACTGTCTTCTTCTCTCTAGGAACATGTGCAACACGTCAGGCGAGTGCTTCAGAGGCTGTTAGAGAATGGTCTTTATGTCAAGGTGGAGAAATGTGTATTTCATGCACAGTCTGCTGCTTTTTTAGGGCATATCGTGTCAGTTGAGGGAATGCGCATGGATCCAGAGAAAGTTCAGGCTGTGGTAAATTGGCCAAATCCTGATTCCCGCAAGGCCCTGCAGAGGTTTCTAGGTTTCGCCAATTTTTACCGGCGTTTTAATCACAATTTCAGCCAACTGGCCGCACCTCTGACTGCCTTAACCTCCACCAAAACTCCGTTCAGGTGGAGCTGTGCAAGCAGCGTTTTCCAAACTAAAGAGCTGTTTTGTTTCAGCACCCATCCTGATCGCCCCTGATCCTTAACGGCAGTTTGTGTTGGAGGTTGACGCTTTAGAGGTGGGGGTCGGTGCCATCCTGTCCCAACGCTCTCCCTCTGACAACAAGGTACACCCCTGCGCATATTTTTCTCATAGTCTTTCTAGTGCTGAACAAAATTATGATATTGGCAATCGGGAATTGTTGGCAGTTAAGTTAGCTTTGGAGGAGTGGCGACACTGGTTAGAGGGTTTGGGGGTTCCCTTTGTAGCTAGGACCGATCATAAGAATTTGGAATATATTAAAGGGCATCTATGATGAAAATCATCTTTTGTAAGCTGTTTGGACAGAACTGAGTGTAGGTATAGTGTGTCTACTGTCACATTGGAGTGATATAAACACAATAAGTCTCTTTTTTTTAATTTCCTGACGTTAAAATAGGATCCAAATCCCTCCCATTTTGAGGCCGACCGCAACTTGACGTAGGAGTGCGGTTTCCCCGCCCACAGAATTGATTAACAACTGCGTATTAACATGTCTCCATAGTAACGTGTATAATCATATCAACAAGACAGGACCTGCGCAAAGCAACTGGGATTAAAGGATCTTTTGAGCTTGCTGTGATCATTAATCATCATCAAATGTAATCAGGAATGAGTTTTACAAGTTTAAAACGTTTTTAAAACAGTGCATGTTTGTAATGAATTACAGCAATTTTTATTTAATTACAGTCTTTACTTTATCACCACAGCCGTGTGTCAGTACAATTATAAAAGAAGACGCTTCAATCCCAGGTTGTGGACGTTAAATCAGGTTTATTTTGTACATTAACATAACGGATATCCATACAGCGGTGGATATTAACCTGTATCCTGTCATATTTGCCGTGCAAAAACAGTGCAAGGTTAAACGCGCGCGCTGTGTGTGTGTGTGTCTGTGTGTGTGTGTGCGTGGACTTTGTAATGACATTGTGTGTGACTCATGGCAGATAGGCTTGAATTAACTCCACAACTAATAGATCAAATAATCATTGGGAAAGTTCTTACTGTAGTACATTTCACAAATGTTATGTGAGATCTGCTTCCTTCATGTCTGTCTGTGATCTGACACAGCGGAGGCGGAGATTAAGGCACACTCTGACAGGCACGTGGGGACGGTGGGCGGGGAGAACCAGCATTAAAAGCACAGGCCACCAAAACATCTACAATGTGTTCAAAGCAGAAAATTCTAATGTTCTGTGATCTATAATAAATAATCTGATGTGTGTTTTGAGCTGAAACTTTACAGTCACATTCTGGAGACACAAAAGACTTCTTTTAAATCTTGAAAAAGGGGTAAACTAGGTGCCCTTTAAGGCATTATTTTTCGGTCATTTTGATTTTTCTATTTCTTACAGACCAGGTTCTAAGAATGTTAAGCCTGACTTGTATTTTTTATCATTCTGAGCGCACACCGTCTCCCGAGCCCATCATCTCTGACAGCAAGGTCATCACTGCTGTCTCTTGGGAGATTGAGTCGAGAGTCCGCACTGAGGTAACGCCTCCATCCGAATGTCCACCGGGTCGGTTATTCATGCCAGAGTTTTTTCGGTTCGACGTTATCCGGTGGGGTCACTCTTCCAGATTAGCTTGTCATCCAGGGGTGAGTGTAGCTAGGTTACCAGCCTCCTGTGTTTCCCAGTCTGGAATCCGAAGTCGCAGTCCCCTCTGCTCACGCATTTGTCCAGAGGTGCCATCGCACTTGGAGACGAGCCAGATTATCCCTTCTCCGGGTGGGTGATTGCACCAAGGCTAAAGCCGATCGCCACCAGTCTAAGCCTCCCGTCTACGTTGTCGGTCAAAAAGTGTGGCTTTCATCCAAGAACATTCCTCTCCACAACGTTTGTAATAAGCTTGCTCCCAAATTTATTGGTCCGTTTAATGTCACTAAAATCATTAGTCCTGTGGTAGTCCGCCTCAAATTGCCTCCGGCGTACAGGAGAGTTCACCCAGTTTTTCATTTTTCCAAAGTAAAGCCCGTTTTTTATATGGAAATTAACCCACTTATTCCGGTTCCCCTCCCCGCCGCGTCTCGTAGATGGGGAGACCGTTTATTCGGTTAAGCGCATTCTGGAATCAAGAAAGAGGGGGCGTGGATTTCAGTACTTGGTGGACTGGGATGGTTACGGTGTAGAGAGACATATTGGATCGTTCTATTATTGATGATTACAATCCCCAGGTAGGATCTCCCGAGAGCATTAGGAGACGCTCTTAGGAGGAGGGGTACTGTCACATTCATATATTTGTGTTCTCCTTTTGTTGTTATGTCTGTCGCATGGCTGTGTTTGTTTACCTTCAAGTCAGCTGACTAATCAGTGGGGCCACCTGCAACCTATTATTGAGACCTACTTAAGGACTCTGTTTCACACCTTTCGGCATTCAGTCGTTCATGTTTGTTCCTGTCTTTCAGGTCTCGTTCTGCTGTTCCCCAGGACTTGTGAGTTATCTTGCGTCCCATGTTATACCAGAGTTTCCGTCAGCCGTTGTTCCTTGTATATTGTACCGAGCAATTCAGCTAATAAACTTTTACTTGCAATTGGATCCATTTACATCTCATCCTTGTGACACAAACTACTGTAGTTTACTGAGGATTCACCCACACACACACACACACACACACACACACACACACACACGCATGTTTGTTTTTGTGAAAAGTGGGTACATTACATAGGTTTCCATTGATTTTATACAGCACAAACCATATTTTGTATTGGCCTAACCCCACCCTACCCCTAAACCCAACCATCACAGGAAACAGTGTACAGCTTTACTCTCTGATTAAACTCATTCTGTGTCATTTATAAGCTTTTTGAGAAATGAGGACATCAGCTGTGTCCTCATATTGCACCTCCTTTTTGTAAAACCTGTGTCATACCTATGTCATTATACAGATTTGTGTCCTGACATGTCACAAAAACACGTACACACACACGCGCACAGTATTTATGACAGAAAACAAAAAGAGCATTAAATGAGGCGAATATTTAATTGCTCTCCATTGTAGAAAACTAAAAAAAGCTTATAAACATCTTTTATTTTTTATCAGTGATGAAGTAACTCAATTAAAATTACTCAATTCAAAATACTATTACTTTCCCAGTAATGGGTTGCGGCTGGAAGAGCATCCGCTGCTTAAAACATATGCCAGAAAAGTTGATGGTTCATTCCCCTGTGGTGACACCTGATAAATAAGGGACTAAGCTGAAGGAAAATCAATGAATGAATGAATACTATTATAATATGGACACAGTTTTTGAATGGGGAGCATGTGCTGCAGTACTGATGAAAGCCCTGTACTCATATGTGAATTCATATGGTTATTTTAAGTCTGAAAAAGCCACTCCTCTTCTTTTCTTCTGCATAAGAAAAAAGCTTTGACATTTGAAAGCATAAAGTGTCCAACATTCCACACTTTTCTCTCAGTGAAAGGAGTTTACATTTCTCACAATATTTATACTACAAAATGGCACTGAATAGTACATAAAGACGCAAACTGGGACACACCAACAAGTTACGCAAGCACAGGAATGAAAATGCAAGCACTATAACGAATTGCTGGTGTGTAGCCTGTTTGCACATATTTGAAGTGGTAGTGATAACAAACCTCAGTGGGCAAGCTGGCTTTGAGCTTTGAGCTACCAACTTTGTTATTTTGCAAGTTAACTGTCTTTAACATTATCAAAGCAAAGTTTTGTTCTAACTAATCCTGGTAGTTTCCACTGCAACTTTTCAGAAATTTCACATTTCATAATGCAGTCTCACATGTTAAGCTTATATTGCTAAATGGCTTTGCTTTAGTAAATTACATTTTTATGTTGTATAATTCCCAAACATCTTTTTTCATTCATACTCTACAAGCAGCAAAAACCCCTACATTTTCAGAACATTTTTTGCAAGCTAACAAACTCACTTCAAAACTACTATCATTGTAATGGTAAATTCCATGAATATTTGCTGTATTTATTTTGAAATATCGAAAATCTTACCAGAAAATGTCATAGTAATTTCAAGCTGATTGCAATTTCTGTAAAAAGGGATAGCTTGGAACTGATTTTGTTAGGAAATATGGTTCTAAGAATATGTGTTGGTAGGGATAGCGATAGCGACAGTGATAGTGAGACGCCATGTTTTTTTTTTTGCCAAGTTGTAAACCATGACTGTCATTGATGGCCACATGTGCAGTGTTTCACCGTTACACTGGTAGTACAAATTGTATGACAAAACAGATGAGACCAGCATTCTTTGATGATAACAGAACAGAACTGCATAATGTTTGTATTTTCAAATGTACCAGAAATTTTGTTGTACGGTCCAAAGGTTGCCTCTCTAACTTACAGTTAAACACAAAGTTTATAAAGTTTTTAAAAAGTTATTGAGATAAACTGTGATTTTCACATGCTGTAAAGCACTGCATTTGCAACAAATTGGATTTTTTTTTTCGTTGTTAGTGATTTCATCTGGCTCTTTAAAATTCTTCAAAATGAACACAAAGAACGGACTTTTTTGAGCTTCCATAGTTGCAATGTTTAAGTCATCAGCACAGGCTGTTTAACACACTGGTTTCCATTTTTAAAACGTTTTGCAATATTTTGTTGGGGCTGAACACAGCCCTGTTTCTACGTCAGTGGCATCAATGATTAGCTCCACCCACCATTTACAATAAATACACAAATGTGTCATACCAGAGCTCATTTACAGTACTTTTGATTATGCAATTCGACATGCCAATTTGATCGTTTTCAAATGAGAGGGATGAAACAGAACAGTAAATAGCTTAATTAAATATTTTAACCTAAATTATGGTGTTTTAAATAAAACTCTTAATAACATAAGTAGACCTCAGAGACCTTTATATTATTACTCTTGGAAAAAAAGGTTATTGACAATAAAATGGTTTGCACTATCAGATACTTGAGAACAGCAATTATCTAAACTGTCAATGTCTCCAGTCCAATTTCATCTTCCTGCTCTGATCCTGCAAGATGCTCTTTAATGACAGAATGGTAAAAATGTGCCGTGTGCTCTGGCGTGAATGACATGAATTTAGACTGGTGTTGTGCTAATTGTGTTTAGAGCTTTGAAAATGTGACTACAGATTGAACAAAAGCTTGGCTGTAGTGTGTGTGTGTGTGTGTGTGTGCATGAATGGTGAAGTGTGTGGGTGTTTTCCAGCACTGGGGGGATGCATATCTCCATAATACAATAAAAACATTTCATGCAATAAAAACATATAACTTTGAGTAGAATCCCAGCCACAGAAATGCTATTTATAGCAGAAAGAGGCTGTATTTTGATTGACTGCTGAGACAGAGTCATATTGAGAGTCACAGCGGTGCTGCTTCTGTCCTGGAGAGCAGGTGTAAAACATCTCCAGCTCAGCTGGACCACGGTGCACCACTACCCTCCCCTAAAATGTTGATATTTTAAAAGTGCAGGCAGAAAGAGAGAGGAGGAAATATGGAATCTGAAAATGCTGTAATGATCACATTGGAGATTTGGAGCAGCTGCTGTGAGGGATCTTTTATAGTTAAAAGTGACCTTTCTCCTCTGCCCCTGTAGTGAACTCTCAGTGCTGTTATTAATGTAATAAATGCATCACCCTTTCTCACACAGAGATGTTTCACTGTCAGAATGCTTTTTCAAAATGCTTTTAGCTTTATTATTTGTATACAGTATAGAGTGGATAAGAAGCAATGTGGGAGATAACGGTGACTGGGAAGGACCATGAGCCAGGACTCAAAAATGAGCTATGCTGCCTATGAGGTTTTTGGTTTTGGCAGAAGGCTTTTGCAGAGTTATCAGAATAAGCCAGGTATCTGGCACTCGGTGCAGGGCCTGGACCTGAGAATGAAATTAGTGTATTGAGGCTCCAGCACTTTATCATTTCATTATAACCTTAGGTGACCTGTGAGAAGGAGGCTTTCTCTGTGCCATGATCTTCAGTTACCAAGTGGAGTGATCACAATGCTCTGGGCACCTCTGTAACTGCCTAGAGCTGGAGAACATTCTGACAGACTCCTGCTGCTGCTGCTGCTGCTCTGATAATGACACTGACAAAACATGACGATAAAGTGCCAAAATTGTTCAACAGTATCTCTATCTCTCAATATATCAATAAATTGTTCTCCATTTACACCACATACTTATTCAAATTATTGGGTTAAAATGAGCTTAAACAACAGTTTATTTTTTGTTCAATCCAAATAAATTAGTAAAAAATAATAAGTTAGCCTAATATTATTGTGTTTGGACTACATAATTTTTTTTTGCATACTAACTGGGAAGTGGATGTGGAATGTCCAGCATGGACATTTTGACAATAAGTGTAATATGAAGTTTTTAAAGTAAAGAGAAAAAAAACTGAAAAGAGCCTAATCTTCCACTTACTTTGAAACTGTAGAGGTGTTTCAATTACGCTTATAAGTTCCGAGGTTACCACTGTGCAGAAGACTAGCTCTCTTTATTAACAGCACTGTGTATGACTATTAAAAAAAAATTTAAAAACAAAAACTGTTCTAATGTCAATTCCCTTTCAGATGTTATGTTGTGACCGACGGTTTGATGGTTCTGCTTAGGTAACCAATCACTGTGAGTTTTTATGAAAATGGAATGGAATCTGCTTACATCTCTCCCATAAAAATGGGTAATTATACAGAATAAGCAGAATAAGGAGTGCTGGAACCACTCCTACGGTGCATTCAGTGACAGTTCTATATGGGTTAATATGCTGTCCCTTGCCACCTCATTGCGTAGGACAAGGGTTCCATCTAAAAGAGCAAATCGAGATGACTTTACCCAGGAGTCCTCGTCAGTGTAGAAGCAGTTGGACACTGTGACTCCCTGGTTCCCGCAGAGAGGCTGGAGGCGTGAAAGGAATGAAACTGTCCTCTGAGGGCGACCTCCCAACCACTCCACAAATATGGACTCTATGGCTGCTGGAGGAATCAGGACATTGCACACCCGAAGCATAAGACCAAGAAACTGCTGTTTTACTGAAACAGTGGGTACTGCTGGTCGTAAAGCTAGCGGCGAGGGCAGTGAGAGTGGAGGTGCTCGCAGCTCTACCAGTGTAAGGTGCCTTCTAAGTCTGAGTAAACTCCTCATGTATTTGTGGGAGAAAGTGTACAGAGGCAGAGACCTGTCTGGCATGTTTTGTCATGTCTGTCACCCACATAGTATCTAGTACCATAGTACCATAGCTGGCCAGGTTTACAGGAGGGAGGTGTGGACAGCCCTGGCAGCCTGGGCAAGCACAGAGACCATGTCTCCCTTGAGGTCTGGTTGTGTAGGCTTACAACTGTCTCTGCTGATGAGCAGCTTAAATACCCATATTGATTTAATTCATCTTTATTTCTATAATGCTTTTTACAATTGTTACGTCCTGAGACATATTTCTTTTTTTTTGGTGAACACAATGTGCTCTGTGTTTTCTCTCTCTCTCTCTCTCTCTCTCTCTGCAGGTAATTGTGTTCACCTAGAAGTGATCATTGGAGTTGTCCAGTGATTGGCTGTTGGGAGAGGAGAGAGAGTATTTAATCTGAGCTGCACTTCAAACCAGTGTTGGTGGTGGCTAGATGGTGCAGCGGCTGAGCTCTTCTCCGCATCCAGACCTGTTGTCGTTTTCTAGAGCTTTAAAGATTTGAGTTAGCTTGAATAGCTCATGTGTGTTGAGGCTATAAAGTCAAAACTTCTACTATTAGTTATTTTCTTGCTAACATCTAATAATTCACCTGAAGAGAAGTGAGTTTGGTTTATTCGTTTGTTTCTTTATTTTGAGGGTTAAGTAGGAAGGTGGGTGCCATTTTGTTTTCAATTAGTTTTCTCCTGTTAATGATAGTAAAGGGAGTTAGGTTAGGTTGATGTATTTTTTTTGTTTCTTGTTCTTTTCAGATTAGTAAGAGATTATATTAGGAGTTAGCTTGATTTTTGTTTGTTTTGGCCTTGCCCCCTTCTGAATTAATACCCTGTTTTCTTTGTGACTTTTATATATGTAAATAAACTTCTTTTTCTTGATTTGACTTGTTGTTTTTAAGTCTCTAGCCATTCTGTTTGAGGAGATGAGCTCTCGATCTCTTTTTCCAGCCGTTGCACATCACCCATCACCAATCATTTATTTTCTGTTGCGGTCAAATCCCTAGACCGAAAAAGATCGTAACACAATGTTGATTGTGCAAAAGCAACCTAACATAGATGAAGAAAGGAGAATAAATAGTCACAACAATATGCATGGGCACAATTGGCCTTGTTTGCAAATTCCAGTTGCTACACTGTAAAAAACCGATATGACAAAAATTCATAACAACAAATGTTATGTTACTTTAACTTATTTTAATAAGTTAATCAGGTTTCAACTGCATTTTTTTTAAGTTATACAAAGTTTAACTTAATATGTTTAGTCAGTTTGATTGCTATAAATTGAGACAACTAGAAAAGTTATTTGATTCAACAAAAAAACAATTTTTTTTTACAGTGTAATTTTTTTTTGGTCTGTCTTCATACAAGCTCAGAGTGATTGGTCTCCTATAAGCAGGATACCCAATTTGTCTGTAACAGTGTAATAGTGACCAACTGAAAGGGAACATTCATTCATTTTCCTTCAGGTTAGTCCCTTTATTCACCAGGGGTCGCCACAGCGGAATGAACCGCCAACTTATCCAGCATATGTTTTACACAGCGGATGCCCTTCCAGCTGCAACCCAGTACTGGGAAACATGCAAACACACTCATCCACACACTTACACTAAGGCCAGTTTAGTTTATTCAATTCCCCTATACCGCATGTCTTTGGACTGTGGAGGAAACCGGAGCACCCAGAGGAAACCCACGCCAACACGGGGAGAACATACAAACTTCACACAGAATTACTAACTGACCGGGGACTCGAACCAGCGACCTTCTTACTGTGAGGTGACAGTGCTAACCACCGAGCCACATTGTCATCCCTGAAAGGGAACTTATTGCATAGAAATGTTAGTGCATAGTTAAAACAGAGCAGTCTGCTCACTAATGTGGAATAATTTTATACAAAAATTTTACAAATATAGTAAAACATTATTATAATTTGAAGGAACAGTTTTTTTTTTTATTTCTCCAAAAACATAGATAAAGATTTTTTTTATTACTTCTATTTTTTTTCAAAAGATCTCTCAAACATTTGAAGAGTGTGCATGAGAGGGTTGAGAGAGGGAAAGTAATGGGAATGGGATCAGGAGTCAGCAACCTTACATGAGCTGAGCATGTGAACAGTTCACTGCTCCACAGCTCTGAGACATGCTGTTTATCAATATTATGAAGACAGAGGGTTAAGGCAAAGGGGGATTCAAACCTAAATGATGAGCAGCTATGGCAAAACACTGCACAAACTGCTGCCATTTCTGTTTGTAAAGCAATAACATGGTGAATGTCATCACTTACAATAAGGCATTTGGCTAATTATTTTATGCAGAGCAATACACTTTTTTTAAAGGTAGTACACATTTTTAGAATCTCAGAATCTGCAAAACTACATTTCTATTATGACTCTTCATACATTTAAACAGCATCTCCAAACAACTCAATTCTTGTTATAAAATAGACAAACATGCCCTGTGATGATCAACTCTTTAATGTTATTTAGATGGCTGTCTGATCATTTCACTATAAGACCAAAGACAAACCATGTGAATATTCATCAGTCAACACCATTGCAAAGCATTTTCTCCTTGAAAATGCAGTGTAGCAAAAAATAAATTAAGTGATTTGAAACGCCTCTTTTTTCTGCTGTCGCTAACATGTCATCAATCTTGTCAACTTGCTAGGTGGAGCTATTTTCAGTAATATAGCAGGTGAATTATTTATATAATGGTTATTACGATGCTATGTTGCTATAATATATACATTTCTCTATTGGCCATGCTTTGAGTTATTTCTGTGTTTTGCAATGCTTTGTTTCTACATGAACCATATTACATTCAAACAAAAATATCCCCCACCCCCTGTCCATACAGTCTTCAAAGTCATAACTATGCCAAAACCCCTGATATAATGAAAAAGTTGAACCAAATTAAATCCAAATAGTTTTTTCAGCTTACTTTGTTTAGGTGTAACAATTGAAGTAATTTGTTAGTTTTCACTTTTTCAGTGTAGGTCATGTCTACAACTATAATGATGGGTAAAGTGTGTTTCTGACATGGACTCTTGACGACTGAAGACAAGGTTCTTGAATGAATGATTTATTGGTCGAATGTCAGTCTGTTTCTGTAGGGACATTAAATTTACATTTGCATGCCTCTAAACCTGACACTGAACAAAATAAAAAAAAAATTGGTGGTTTCTTTGCATGCCAGTCAGAGGTGGCCCTTGGTCAGACACTTTGAAGGTCTGTTTATGCTCAAGTCTGTCTCCCATACAGAAGCTCAACAGGAGCTTGAGACCTCAGTTCAAACAAGCAATAAATTATAGACTTCAATCAGCAGCTGACAAACCACATTAACATGTTAATTATTTTATTATATTATTATATCATCAACAAGGACCTCTTTAAAATGATGATATAAAATGTCAAACCTATGAGCAATTCCTGCAAAATCATCTTTGGCTCAACATTGGCTCCTTTCTGCTGTATTTTCATATCGACACACTTGACTAAAGCAGATCAAGGAACTTTAGCAATCCAGTCAGCTAATCTGTTGCAGATAATAAAATTCACATGCAAAGCTTGACATCTATAAACTTTGTTGATGCACTACATGCACTTAAAGTTCGCTCAAAAGCTGTAACATTTTGTTGGTCTTGAAAGGTTCATCTAAAAATTACTTTTTTGTTCATACACCATTGTCAACGTTCTCAGGATTATTGCGGAGACAGTGGATTAAAGGAAATAATAATTAAACGATGTTTTTTTGCACAGAGCAGTCTTTTTGCCTCATGAGACCTCAATTTTGTTTTGCAGGTATATTTTTATTTTCCCAAAGTGATAGTAGCCATTGACTTAAATTTTATGAATCACCAAGAACCATGGTTTTAGCCAAAACATCAAATAACATCAAATTGAATTACACTGTAAAAAATGCTCGGTTCCACACAAAATTTACTTTTATTGGGACAACGTGAAGAAATTGAGTTAACATTAGTTTTTACAAATGCTAGTAAATTTAACATTAAAAAAAATAAAAATACAAATAAACTCAAGAATTGTTTCAGCTTATTGTTAAATATGTAGTTTTAACAAACAGCATACATCATTTGTTGAGTGTATTGCTTTACAACGATGATTTGACAACCCTTAAACATTCTGTTGACTACAGCTAACTTAGCAGCTACATGTCAACTAGTAGCCATTTGAGTATAGGTGGACTATCTGATTCATTTACTTTTCTGGTTTGTAATTTTACTGAAGTAACTTAGCAAGTACATGTCAACTTATTCAACTAACCCGTAACCTAAAGATCCATCAATAACACTCAGAAATCAGAAAGAATCAAAGCAGCACAGATGACCAACACTGTTTGATACACACGTACAAAGGTCACAACAAAACATTGAGGATTTTCCAACACTCGCACACCTTTATTTAATCACCACACACACCTCAGTTTCACCTCACGGTTCAGGTGCCGCAATGCATGAGAAGTGAAAATTAAAGTCTTTTTTTAGACATACAAGATGGAAGGTCTAATTAGAAGTACTGTCACAGAGAGGCAAAGTCAAAAGAGAGAAGTGAAGTGTGTGTGTGTGTGTTTCTCTGTGTGAAGTAAAGACAGGTCGCTGATGTGTTTCTGTATATAAAATACTGCATATGGATGACCGTCCCTGTCAGACAAATAGGAAGATGTGTGTGAAATAAACGTTTAAATGACAGACCATATTTGTACAGGCAGAAGCAGCATTTCCAATTCAACCTCAAAATTAATTTGTCATTTTCCGTACACACACACACACACACACACACACACACACACACACACACACACA
>CAIGQV010016645.1:4742935-4764865 GCA_903798115.1 Danio jaintianensis
ATATATATATATATATATATATATATATATATATATATATATATATATATATATTCGTTACAATATTAAGTTTTTTACTTAAGTTTGGGTGACCGTACGTCCTCTTTTTCCTTGACATGTCTTCTTTTCTAAATTTCGTTTTCTAAATCTAAATTGTCCAGTATTTGGCTTTTGGCTCCTACTGTCATAATTAAATGTATGCTTTTTTGCATTACTTTTTCCTTTCTCTTTAAGGCCACACTATTGGTCAGTCATGTACATACTCAAACATTGGTCAAATTTTTTTTTTCTTTTTTCAATTTCAACTGACTTTAGATTTTATTTGAACCTATTGTAAAGAAGCAATGTCATGTAAAAGGTGTTAAATGCACAAATCATTTTTATTATTATTCTATTGTGGAGGGCCAAAAGTTTATTGGAAAAAAAGATGTTATTACAAATTCAGTAACAAAATTTTATGGTTGTGAACGCATTTGTCAAGTATTTACAACCCCTCTCCAACCCCACCCCTATATCCAATCCATTTATTCTTAACAACTGAAATCTGATAATTATAAATAATAATGATACAATTTTTGGGCTCCTAGTATTCCATTTAAAGGCAGCCATGATCTAGAGAATTAAAATGAGATGATTCTGCTTTTCATTTTTTTAATAGGCCAATGATGAAAACACTTTTAAACCCTAGGTTGGCTTGGAAGAACATCCAAGCTCTGACACTTCTGTAAAAAGCTTTGCAAGAATGCATCTTAATGACAGTGGCCTTTACTGCTGTATGTGTGTGTGTGTTCTGGCATTGAACCTGTGTAGAGAATTTGAGACATAATTCCATCCTCACTAAGTCCCACAACATCTGATTTCACTTACCAATAAGGCTGCCTTTCTTATTTCTCAGAGATTCAGTAATTAATGGCTTCGTATGCTAAGTGGCCCACAACCAAGTAGTGTGGTGAAAGGTTGTTTGCGTTTGAATTTCCTGGCCGTGGTTTGTCTTTCTGTCTTCAGTGAAACAGTGAGAGCTGATATAGAGAGTGTTTCATTGGGGCTGGTTAGAGGCCAGAACAGTAAAGATGGAGGAGGATGTAGATGCCCTGCCGTTCAATTAAAAGGACTTAACGATGGACATTTTGCTTCATTGTAAACTCTTTAACATGCAGCATGCACATAAGCATGATTTGAGCTACAAAGCAAAACGGTTTAAATCCAATTGCTGCCAACATGCCTTAGATGAATAGAACTAATAGTTGGCTTGGGATGTGGACAGACAGGGTGGACTGGCCGTTAAAGCTGCTAGCATGTGGGACCCATATGTGAACCGAACAATGTTTTTCCATTGATGCTCTTCATAAGTTGCAATTTATTCTGGCCAAATAACAAAACCTCACAAGATTGATGTGGATTTTTGATTGTTTTCCCTCTGGTTTTGATGCCGTTTCCAGAGTATTCACTAGCTGTACAGAAGTTCTCTCAGACCCTTCAGTCTTTCCAGTTTGATTTCATCGGTGACACTCTGACTGATGATGAGATGAACATTGGTGAGTAAACAGCAGGTTTTAACCTCTTTGGTGTGATGCTCTATTTACAGCTATGGAAAAAATTGGGAGACCACGTGAAAATTCTTTAGATTTCTTTCTGGATTCATGATTTGTGTTGGTGTTCATTTTTAAACAAAACAATACCAGTGTTTTAACTACAGAAGAATGTAATGAAAATCATCATTTGCTCAATTAACATAAACCCTCATGTGGTTTTAAACCTTCATGAGTTTCATTCTTCTGTTGAACACAAAAGAAGATATTTTGAAGAATTCTGGTTGCTGGCACTCCTTGACTTCCCTAGTAGGAAAATAAATACTGTGAAAATGGATGGGTTTCTCAGCAAACTGCAATTTTTGAAATCTCTTCAAACAGTAGAAAGAAATTTACGTTTTGGGTAAACTATCCCTTTAAGAAAGCACTATTTGGGGAAATGACCCTAATTTTAACATATTTCAGTCACTTTCTGAATTAAAATTTAATTTAATTTTAAACGTTAACAAAATGTTATCAGACCTTTATAGAATAAAACAACTATTAACGTTTTACTTAAACCCATAACTAATAAATCCAGTAAGTTGAGAGAAACTGAGAATAATGAAGTGGTCATTCCATTTTTTTTATATTGTAACTGTGACCTGTTGCAGTTTTTCCCCATTTTAATTTAACTTTTGTTCTGTTGAGTTGTGGAATGAAAGTGTTAGAGTGTGCCTCTGTGCAGTTTTGCATATTTGTGCATGTATTTGTGTTTGAATTGTTTGTGTTGTTTATGTGACCACATGCTTTACCTTCACAGCTGAGTCATTTCGTGAGTTTGCTGGTTTGCTGCAGGACGTGGAAGAGGGCCGAATGATGCTGGTTGGTGGCTTGCATTTCCTCCCATAACCATATAAAACACTGTCAATCATCATCTAAAATTGTATGCAAATGACACCTGAGATCTTTAGATATGTCAACCATTAACGACCTGCAGGATTATGCTCATTGTCTACTGAGAGCCAGTTAAATTTTATTTCATTGAGATGTCTGTGGTCTAAAAATGAGTTGTTAGGTTTTTAGGACCTTCTAGACTTGAAAATTCATCCTCAGATTTCTCTGAGCTGGATTAAGGATCTTATCTGTTCAACTCTTGTATAGCAGGAAACTCCAGATTGAGACAACCTACATCCTCATTTCTCAAACGTGTAGAACACACACTTAAGCAATTTATTTTGAGAACAGTACTCATGTACAGTCAAAACTGAGGGAAGTGCTAGACAGGACTAAAATAAATACTTGCAGCTACAGACACTTTTTAACACAATTTTTAACACAAGTTATGAATGAATTACTAAACAATTACTTTCTGCAAAATATTAGTCAGACCTAATTAAACATGATATAAGCTAATACCTACACAATTAGGATTATTGTGTAGTATTAATCAGTTGTACTGCTTAACATATTACTTTGATACACTTTTTATTAATCAATGATGCATTAAATTGAATTGAAGAAAAAATATAAAAAAATAATTCAAACAATTCAAAAAATCCCCCCAAAAGTTTCATGACTTCCACAAAGAAAAATAATAAAAAATATATTACTTACATATTTAGAGTTTGACAAAACAAAGCATTTCACATATGATACTGTGAGAAAAACTGAAAAATAATAATGAAATTCCATTGTATTTCAACATTTGGTCATATAACAAACGTATAGCATTAAATATATAAAGATACATTTACATATTCATAATTCATCTGCTATTAGCAAGTATGACAAAAATGTTCATTTTGGGCTTGCCTTTGTGTCACTTGGTGGCTACTAGATGTTAATCTGCTCCACTGTTGCATTTTTTGACCTCTGACCCTCATTTATTGAACATCAGCAAAGGCAAGACTTTTTTATAGATGCTGTTAGAGACGTTGGGACAAAAACGAGAACAACAAAAAAAAAGTTGTTCTAACCTTCTCACGGTGGTTTTCTCTCTTTTAGGTTCAGAATGCTTCTGACTTACTTATCAAACCTTTGGAAAAGTTTAGGAAAGAGCAGATTGGAGTGACAAAAGTGAGTATTACTTAGAGTATGCACATTTTCACACACTGAGACATACCATATGCCTATGAATAACTGGCAACATATTCATTTCCATATTGCTTTTTTTTTATTCAGAGAAAATATACCACAGCACAAATATATACATACATAAATAGAAGTAGGTAATTGTGTGTTTGTATGAGCTTTCTTATGAATGTAACACACATACAACTAGACTGGAATAATGTTCTAGCACCCAAAAGGTGCAGAGCTATCATGGCTCGAGAAGCAAAGCAAGATCATTTGTTAAAAAAAAAAACAGCACATGGAAAGTTAAAAAATTCCTAGGACTTTTCACCGGATTAGGCTCTGTTCACACCAACATGCTTCAGTTAACATTATTGAAGTATCTGTTTCATTTCAGCCGTATTTCTGTGTGGCTACTGTAATATTATTGGTTGTAAAGAAATGGTTACAAGTCTGCAAAAGGTTTTACAAGGACAGTTTCTGTTTTTGTTTTCATGCAGAATGGGTTTTACAAACTGGAGCTCTTCCACTCCAGTTTTTGGTCTGTTTTGTTAGTTTCAGATTGTTTGTTGGCATGTGTGTGTTTCAGGAGAGACGAAAGAAGTTTGAGAAGGAAAGTGAGAAGTATTACTCTCAGCTGGACAAGCATGTGAACTTGTCCTCAAAAAAAAAAGAGACACAGCTACAGGAGGTAAATTTTTTTAATTAAATAAGTCAAAGTCAAATTAAATAATGAGAAGCATACTTCAATTAAAATAACCAAAGAATTCAACCTATTGGTATCCTGAACAGTGTTGGGCATGTTCCTTTAAAAGAGAAATTAGTTCTAGTTACTTCTCACAAAACTGAGTTAGTAACTGAGTTAAATAATTATAATAGTAACTAATTACCAGGGAAGGTAACTATTGTGTTACTTAAAAAAAAAAATCTAATTTGTCAAATGACTATAAAATAAATATAAAACATTGTACACTAATCTACACTATTTTAATGTTGTTGTGCGACACTGTGAGAGACAACAGCAGCATGTCCTCAACTATATATCTAGATATTATTTTGTTTAATTCTGTCTGAGTAATAAGTGTTTGCGGTGGAGAAAAAAAGTTTTATTTGCTTTGACATCGTGGCTTCGTCTCCTCCTTTCGTAGCAGAGCTCACGTTATCACCTGCGTATCCACAAATTTTGTGGTGGCATGTGACGACGTGAGATGCTTCATTAGATTAGAATTACTTGTCACCGACACAAAGAGACTCTTTTTTCCTGAGCATAAGTTGCACGATACATAAACATTCTTGCCTTTCACCTCAACGAGGGAAAAGTAGTGCTTATATTTCCACTTTGCAAACGCTACCTTTGAAGTTGTTGGATTTGCCATCATCATCATTTCACAGACACACCAATCATCATCACTGGTTGGTTATGTGTCCCGCCCCATCCCCGAACACAAACACACACACCCAGCCCAGAGAAAGAGAGGTCCTATGACTGAGAGAGATGCTGCTCGCATGAAAACTGCTTCAGTGTTCTCAATTATAGTAACGTGCTTTTTATTGTCAGTAACCGTAACGGCGTTGTAACAGGAGAAACAGTAATTCATTTGATTACTCGTTACTGAAAAAAGTATCGCCGTTAGTAACGCTGTTTATCTATAGCGCTGTTATTCCCATCACTGATCTCTGAATTTGATCACTTCAAAATATCAGCTATAATAATAGAAAAAGGACAATAAAACAAGACATTGGTTGTTTATATGTTGCATAATCCAAAGTTTTTCTCTGGGTAAAAATAATTGTATACATCTTGCTAAAACAAAACTGTTCAAATTATAGTTTTTCAGACAAGTCCACTACTACTGCTACTACTAATAATAATGGATGTTGGACTGTTGAATATTAAACAGGTCCAATTCATGTTAAATAAAGATGATTTGATGATAAAATGGTAAAAACTTTGCAAATACGAATCATTCAAAGACAAAAGTACAAATAATTATGCAACAGCAGTATTGGTATGAGCTAGTAGTTGTATGTTATGTCCAGTGCATTCTTATTAATTATATAATCATTGTTTTTGTGTGTTCATAGGCTGATGAACAGTTGGATAAGGAGCATCAGGCTTTTCATGAGTCGTCTGTTGAATATGTATACCAGATCCAGCAGGTTCAGGAAAAGAAGAAGTTTGATGTTGTGGAGCCTGTATGTATAAACTTCCTTTTCTTTAAACACGCTCTATTATTTATATAAGCTTTGTTGTAACAGATGGTTTGTTGTACGTACAAAAAGTCACCTAATGGTGTGTGGATAAAAACAAGAGATAGCATGCACCTGTTATATCCATCCTGAAGCAAACAAGAAGTGATAAGAACATGTTATGCTAATAGATGTGTGTCTTTATGTGTGATTGACAGGTTTTAGCATTTCTACAGAGCATCCTGACGCTGAATAATCTCACTGTTGAAATGACACAGGATTTCCTTCCATACAAACAGGAGCTTCAGCTCAGCCTACAGAACGTGAGAGCTTTACAGATCGATAATGACTCTAAACATCCATCCATGTAGATAGGTGATGAGATCAGCAGAACGCGAGCCGCTCTCTGTGCTGCTCTGTTGGTTTGTCCCTCACTCTCTGCTGTTTAATTTTTTCAGAGTGGTCTATTAGCAGATGCTTTTATCCAAAGTGTTTTTCAGTAAATCTATAACAGTTTATTGGATTAGGGAGGGTTGTGAACATGAAAATGAACAGTATTTCACCACTTATTATTAATACATGCTGATTAGAAGTATTATTTTAATAATTATTATTTTTTAAAATGGTCATAGGTTTTTAATACTCACTTTATATATCATAAAAAAGAAAAAACTTGCAGAAATGGTTAAGCTGCTTAATATTTTTTTGCAGACAATAGCTATGTTTCCATCCAAAGATGCAAATTAGATTTGTGCGTTAAACTGAAATATAAAACATTTGCGAATAATGCACCATTTCCATCCAATGAGTCAAAGAAGCATCACTTCTTGATAAACTGGAGCCAAATATCAAAAAGAAAAATGTAATTTGCTGTGGCCTTCTTTCTTATAAAATCAGTTATTTGTGCTTAAAATGTGTAAATAAAATATAGAAAGTTAGAAAGAATAGAAAGTATATGTTTTGTGTATTTTCAAAATGTAACATGCATCTTGTCATTTTTATTAAGCATTATTTTGTACATTTTCAAGCTTCTTTGATGAATAGACAGTTTAAAAGAACAACATTTATTTGAAATATGAATATTTTGCAACTTTAATTGCCACTTTTAATCAATTTAAAGCATCCTCCCTGAGTAAAAGTATTAATCACTGTATAATTAGTGCCAACTACAAACTGTGGACCCAGATAAATCAACATTAGACTGTATGTATGTTTTTTTGTTTGTTGTAGACCCGTAACCACTTTGAGAGCACCAGAGAGGAAATGGAAGAGCTAATGAAGAGAATGAAGGGGTTGGCAAAGATCAGTATTAGACATGGCCAGCATGCGACTATGGAGGGTTACCTCTATGTGCAGGAGAAATGTAAGTGCTCTTTAGTTCTGCATTTCATCTCATCTCTCAGTGTGCATAGATTTTCAGGAAGTCGAAAACCAATACCTTGGTAGGTAAATTAATCAGAAGGATGAAGCCCATTAAAGTATTACATTTTGGAGTAAAACCATATTGGCTGCTTTGTTGAACTATATAAGTGTCTTGAATACTGTTTTTGTGGCAGGACTACTTTTTAGGGTTGAGGAAGTTCTGGTTATGCCTTATGCAAATAAAATAGGTTGATTTTGCAGAACATTCAGAAAGACATGTTTACATCTATCTTTTTTCTATCAAATATTAGCAAAGTTAAAATTGTGGAACCTTGTCTTTGAGGAAACACTTTTTTTGTGACAATTTAATAAGGTGCCATAGAATGAAAATCTTACTTATAATAAGAGTTCAGTACATGGTAATGACATACTGTACCCTGAGCCTCAAACACCATTGTTTCTCATTCTCATGTAAATCCTGTGAGTGTAAAATCCTGGTGAAATACAAGCCAATCAGAACAAAACACTGACTCTGGCATTCCACATGGGATTATTAATACACACACCCCAAGCAGGGTTTGATTGGCCTTAACGTTATTTGATATTTGATAATGATATTTTTTTCCTCATAGCTACATACAGATTATTCAATGTTTCAGAGTCCCCATAGAGGCATAAGGCTTGTTTAACTGCATCTTTTGTTAGTATAATGTGTATGTTTCAGAGTACAGCATCAGGCCCTGACAAGAGCTACAGGAGCGTAAGAGCAGAGCTCATCAATATTCACAACCGTTCCAAATATGGTCCAAACCAATCAAATCATATTAGGGCCAACTCCTGGGGTTGGAAATGGGCCTGTAAAATTATTTCTGGAGAATCTTTGCTTCTACCTAAGCCACATACCTTCTATTTAGATATCAGAGCACAATATTCTATGAACGCATTTTATGGCACCTTTAAATCTCATAGTAACATATGTCATAGTTGTATTTGCACAAAAGGCACAGTATCCTTTATCCAGTGAATTGCTGAAAAATGTTTGTCGTTTATTTTTATTAACTGTGAGATGAGCCATATTTTTGGTCTGTGCTAATCAGCAGTCTGACACAGATGAAGTTAATTGACCTTCAGTTTAAAATAACCCTGAATAATCCTTTATAATCCAGCCTGTGAGAAATCTTTCTGTGTAAAAGAAAGAGCAGCTAGTAATTGACTGTAAAGGTCAGTACCCACACAGTGCAAGTCTTAATATGAGTTATAATAGTTTATAAAAGACTTCATAACACAGCTTTCTCTTGGGTCAAATGCAGCATTCTGCAGTTAGATATTTATGTAGATTACAGGGATGCTAAATTGTGTAATTTATTGCTGTTGACATCGGAATTCTTGTAACTGTGCTGGAGTCATGTTTCTATCTTAGAACTCCACAATCTTTTCATATAATAAAATAATTCAAACACAAATCAATATTTTATGACCATTTGGCAAGTAATTTTGATATGTGGATAATTTACATCATTTCACTCAGGGTAAGTCACTATTAACCGACTGACAGAAGCTATCAATTACAAAACTGTGTACCATATCATATCTAATCAATAATTTAAATGATACATATACTGTTTGTCTTTCTGCCATTTTTTTTGTCTCTAGGGGCTCTTGGCGTAACCTGGGTGAAGAATTACTGTAAATATTTCAAGGACAACAAGTTATTTATTATGGTGCCAATGGAACAAAAGGCGGGAATCAAACAGGTGGGGGATTATTATCGATTAGGTCTTTGAATGTCAGTGCTTTCTTTTAACATTTGTCTTTTTGTTTCTCTCAGACCACAGCTCAACTCACTCTGAAGTCCTGCATACGACGTAAAACTGACTCCACCGATAAACGCTTCTGCTTTGACATTGAGACCAGTGAAAGGTGAGGCTCCGGTCTGTAATACCGACTTATTCTCAGGGTGGTTTCTTCACTTTGCTAAATGCATTTTGAATTAACGTTTTCATAGAAAAAAGAGGTGCAGTAAACAAAAAAGTAAACCATTTTTAAATTCAACCACCAGGCATGAAAAAATTTGAAATAACTAAATCACTGTATGTTTATAAATTAATGTGTTGGGTTGTATTGAAATAGAGTCTAAAGTTTATTTAGTTCATTTAAAGGTCAGAGAGTTTGCTGAAACCCCACATACAGAACCTAATAATTGTGTTTATTGGTCAATTTCTTGTTTCTGATTCTCTTTCTAATAAACCTTGCATTGGGTTACTAACCCAATTAACGTTCTTCTACTTTATTCCTATCCTTCTTAATTATCTTACACTGATAAGGAGTTATCACAAACTAAGTTTGTTTATTTGTGTTGTTTTACAATGAAATATAGTTAATGTAAATTCAAATTTTGAAAAAACTTTTGACATAATTTACTCATTATCCTTTAACTTTTTTTCATCTTCAGAACACAAATCAATGCATTTTAAAATAAATCTAAAATCTTTTGAAAATTGGATTGATGAACAGAACAGATGAACACATTGATAAGCAAACAGAAACATAAAATTCAACCATACCTGTTTGCACAGCAAGTGTTGCTTCTCTCGCATCAACCAAGCATGCCAGAGCTTTTGTGACCATATTTGAATGCTGTAAGCACTGTTCAAAGATTTATTTTTGTATGTAAAAAAATCCTAAATGAAATCTATTCATCTCATAAAGTGATCATTTCTCTTGAGAGGACCCTCAATTCATATAGTTTAAAAATATATATCTTCAAGATATTTTATTATTTTTAGTGTTTTTTTGTGCATTAATGGATTGAAAATAACAGAAGAAAGACACCCATAAAGGTTTGGAACAAGTAAATGGGGAATAAATTTTGGGTGTCATATCCCTTTAAAAATTTGAAGCCATATGAGATTGAGTAAATGGTGGCAGAATTTTTATACTGGGGGGAACTAACCTATTAGGGTTTATGTGTTTCTATAGGTGCAGCCCTGTCCTGCTCCAGGCTATTTCTGAGGTCAACAGGAAGCAGTGGATAGAGGCCATGGATGGGAAAGAACCAGTAGGTTTAACATAATCACTGATCACATTAAGAGCTTTCTGTGTATGATCATGTTTCTGATCCTTTTTTTCTGTTCCAGATTTATCATTCTCCGATTCAAAAACAGGCAGAGAGTAAGTATAACTTGACTTCATCAGGGTGATTCCTTTTTTGTGTATATATAAACAGTTTTTTTTTTTTTTTTAGCTTAATTGAATTATTCAAATAGTCTGCTCTAGTCTTTCATTAAACACTCATTAAAAATCTACCTTCCTTATGTAAGAAAACCCAAATGTGCTTAATATTTTAAACAAAAATTGCCATATCTGATTTTAGCTGGTAAAAAATGCAGTTTTCACAAATATTTAAAGAACATAGGAATGTCACATACTGTAGATTTCACATACTGTAATTTCATTAAAATGTTTGCGGTCAATAAGATTTTTTTTGGTAACACTTTAGTATGGAGACCTATTCCCACTTTTTTACTAGGTGCTTATTAGCTTGCACATTGGCTGTTTATGAGTATTATGAAGCACATATTAATGTCTTATTCTGTATGGCCGCATTCTACATCCCTTAATCCTACGAATACTGTTGTTTGAAACATTTCTATTCATAATCCCAAACAAAATGTATCTCTGTTTAAAAATCTAAATGATTTTTGAAGTGTGAGACTGAAGACCGGAATAAGGGCTGCTGAAAAAGTGGTTTTATTTCAAATATAGTTAGATAGAAAGTAGTTATTTTGTATTTTATAATGGTTTACAATTTTACATTATGTTTACTGAAATTATGAGGAAATAATTATAGCCATGGTGAGCAGGATTGACTTCTTTCAAAAACGTTAAACCTAATTTTTGTACAGTAGTGAAGATGTGATGTCTGGTGATATATGCGCAGATGTGGTAGTTAAAGTTATTCAAAATCAAACATTTACAGGATCTAAAGTGATAAAATGGAATCATAATACTATAATACTTTGATTTGCATCACAGAATGAATATAATCATTTTATGACAATATCTACAAGAATATCACTGTACACAATGGTAATATAATAATACAATGCCCAAAAACATTGTAATAACTAGGCTATTTTTGCTAGCATCCTAACGATCTGGTTTTAAATACATAAACGCTATAAAGGGGAAAACTGCAGAACACAAGAAATGTTAAAAATAGATGGAGAAAGTGCTGCTTAATAGATAGATTGTGATATTTGCAAGCCTGTGCAATGCCATGTTTAATTACGCCATAAATCGTGTGCAGTAACCTATTAAGAAAGGCGCAAAAGGATGATGAACTGTGTTCATTATATGCAATATTAAATCTTTTCTTTTTTTCCCTCAGTGGAGCTGAATGACCTCGGCTTCAAGTTTGTCAGAAAATGCATCAACTTTGTGGAAACAAAAGGTGCTGTCAAACATTAGAAGATGAGGAGTATCACTCATTTACTCTAGTTTCTCATTTTCATTTCAGCAAGTTTGTCACCTGTTCTCAAAAGACTGAGTCTCTGTCCTGTTTTTGCACTTCATGGCCACCATATGCCGTAATTAATCAGAGATGGAAAGAGGAGTACAATGCCTCTGTACATTTGTTAGATTCACATCTTAATTGCAGCCAACAGAGGGCAGTATCACACCACTAGTGTTCACATCTGCCAACTGTAAATAGAAAACATTCTTTTCCTGATTTTGTTTGCGCTACAGAACTACTGCTGATGTGGCCAAAGAACCAGAAACACAGACACACACACGCAATGAAACATCCAGATTTATATCAATATTATATCACACAAATCAAAAGAGAGAACATTTATGCGTGCAGATGTAAATTCATAGCAGCCGTGTATACGCACTCCCTCACTTTTTCTCCACAACCTGGCTGTAGTGTTTCCATGTTAGAAGCTGTTACAGTACAACTGTAAAATCAGGCCCGTTTCTAAGAGCATGTTACACATTAACGTTGACTGCAGGAGCAGCGAGCACCAGCGGTTCTGTTTGAAATGATGGCGTATGTGTTCATCGCTCTCCAAGTGTGCTGTTACTCACTTTTCCCAGACGTGTAAGTCCAACATTGTCATCAGGCACAACATGGTGTACATTAGCAATCAGTAAAGCCTGGCAAGCTATCGTTTGGAGTTATTGTAGAGCTAATGATGGCCGAAAGTGAACCGAAAGCGGGCTAGATTCACCGCTGCTGTCGTTTTTCAGTAGAGCTGTACTTTTCCACTGCAAGACACTCCCCCCTTTCTTTATCCTTCATGCCAGGTTCTCCAATTTTCTCAGTCTATAAATCATGCTTTCTGTTTCTCTTTCCTTGTTTTTTCACTTTCTCTCTTCTCTTTCTTTCTGGTAGGGCTGACTCAGGAAGGGGTCTACAGGACAGTGGGCAGTAATATTCAAGTACAGAAACTTCTGAATGGCTTCTTTGGTGAGGAAATGAGCAAATGAACGTCTGTGTGTGTGTGTGTGTGTGTAACAAACATGCTCTCACACACACATGCAGTCATTATGTTTATGCAAAAAAAACAACAACACTCACACAGACAAAAAAACCAAAGTAATCTGGATTAATGCACAAACATTTACAAGCAAATACACAAACACGCTTGTTTTCTTGACGGAAAGCGTATCATGTTTTATGTGGATGATAAATTTAATGACTCGTAATTCTGAGTCCAGCGCTCTGTGGTGTGTTTAATATCTGCAGTGTGCTTTGTGAACTTTGTAAGGAAACCAAAGCACAGATATACGTCCATGAGAGCGTCCTTGAGCTGTAGCAAAAATCCCTGACACATACTGAACAACAACAACCATCTGAGGAAGGGCGTTTATCTCTCTTTTTTTCCTCATCTCTCTCTCTGTCTTCATCTGTCCTCCACTCTCTGTAGACCCAAAGTGTCCTGCTGATGTAGATTTTAATTCCAGTGACATGGACATTAAGACCATCACCAGTGCACTGAAATTCTATCTGCGGTGAGTAAAGCCCACAAGATTTCATTTTGTGATTAATATGTTCATCTGACTGATGTTTTGTGTACTCATTACTCATTGCTCATACTATTTTTACAGGAGCCTGAGTGAACCGCTGATGACCTACAGCCTGCATGGAGAACTGATCTTAGCAGCAAGTATGTCAGGAAAAGCATACAGCCAAACACACAAACTCACATGTACATCCTTGCAAACAGACAGACGCTTTTATGTTGACATGTTTTTTCCATCTGTTGTGTGGGTCAGTATAGTTCAAATCTAAATGGGAAGAGCATATGTCCAAGTGCACTGCTTGCTTTTTCAACACAAAAACAAGAAAAAAAGCGGAATACCCAACCTGTGCCAGAGTGGATAACTAAACGGCTTCCAGAGGGTACTTGGAAAGATTTAGATTTTACTTCATTAATCTTATAAAACAAGACATTTAAATAAAACTCAGCAGAATACACTACTAAACAAGAGTTTGTGGTCACTTTTTAAAGAAAGAAATTATGGCTTTTTTAACTATTGTATAAGTATTGTCAGTAAAGACATTTATTATGTTACAGAAGGTTTTAGTTTCAAATAAATGCTGTTCATTTGAGCATTCTTGATCAACCAAACATCTATTTATCTGGTAATCATCACAGACTCCACAAACATATTAAGCAACACAACTGTTTTCAGCATTGATCATGATAAAACAAAACGTTTTTCGGAGAAATAAGTCTGTAATCTGAAAAAAAAAAAGTAATAAATTACAACTAAAATACAAAACTGTTATTTTAAATTATAATAATATTTCAGTGTTACAGTTTTACATAAATTACATAAATTATTTCTGCATGTAGGCATAAAGTTCTATGTAGTCTGACAGAAAACCTCTCTGACAGTGCTGAGTGCCAGTGATCATGCTGCTGTAGTCAAGCATGCCACTGCTCCAGTGAAGGAATTTCAAGACTAACATTTACATAGACGTGTAATAAAAGTATCATTGAAAAAAACAACAACTCTTTTGCTGGCTTTGTGTTGCCAGATTAATCTTTAGTTATGTTTTACGCTTCATATAACCACCCAAAGTGCCAGAGTTTTGCATGGTCTTGCTTTTTATTTAAAGCCACTTAAGGAAAATACTTCAAAACAATGAGGGGTTTTATTACTGTAGGTATAAAACCCCCTCAATTATTGTAAAATGTATGGATTCAAGTGGATTTTTACTTTTGTAAGACAATGTGACAGGACATATTAGCATTCAATAAATAGATATATTTTACTTTTAACAATATTCTTAAATCACCTTTTCTTGTAGTATAACTCATTAGCGTAATTGTTGGCTGTGTGCAGTTTCCAGCAGTGTAGCACTAGTGAGCGCAACTCATCCAATCAGAAATTAACATCCGTTTTATATCCTCCTGTGTGTGTGTGTGTGTGTGTGTGTGTGTGTGAGAGAGAGAGAGAGAGAAAGAGAAAGCGATTCGGTTGAGGTGCTGTGATTAAGTGTGAGTCCAGGTTTAACCATTTCCAACACACTCTCCTACATTGTAATCCTGCCCATAATAAGATTAAAGGCCATTAAAGCAGCTTTGGTTATTATAGCTTGTCAGCATACTTGCACTCAGATTAGACACAACTAAACAAACACAGCGGAGCAGAGGAAAGGTCTACACCTGCCGAGGGATTAACTGCTTGCTTTAATGCGCTTTATTCACTTTAAAAAAAATGACCTCCAAGTCGATTTTTTTACATTTTACATTTATTAACGCACTAATATAGTAGGGTTCATTTGACTCTTTCAAGCACACTACAACTTCTCCTAAAATCACTGTACAAAGTTCACAAGTACACGTGTTTGCTCCACTTTCTGTAAAGTAAGCCTTTTTACTCTTTGCCAGAGGCTGTATTTTCAGATAAAGCTGTGTTTATCCCACAGTTCACAAAAAAAAGAGTCTCTACTGATCCTTTTAGGATTTTATCTTTGGACAAGTTGAAAGACGTTCGGCAAACCGCCATAAGATTTCTTGAGCAAGAAAACAAACAAACACTTCTAGAAACCACCAACTTGCTAACACGATCAAACACCTCTATTAGCTTTAACAGCTCTATTAGTCTTAGCGTACTAGACGGAGAAGTGCACTGACATGTACTGTCTGCTTGTTTCTGCCTTTACGTGGCGTTCTTCAGTCTTTTTCGCTTGGTACCGTGTAATGTGAGTCAAGGCAGAGAAATGTCAAATGAACCGTTCTTTCCTTTGGTACAACTCAACACACACTGTGTCGCAGCAATTATGTTAAAAGCAGATATGTGAATCATGTATTGCTTGTTTCTCTGTGTCTGTGTGTGTGTGACTTGTCCCATATTTTACTTCTCAGAGTCAGAGAATCTGGACTATCGGTTAGGGGCGGTTCACTCACTTGTTTACAAACTCCCCGAGCGGAACAGAGAGATGCTGGAACTGCTAATCAAACACCTGGTCAGGTAACACACACACACATACACAGACAGACAGACAGATATGTTAATGCTCTTTTACACACACACACACACACACACACACACTAAGGCTGTGGTTTTTCCAACCGCTACCCAGCTTGCTAGGGTGTACCTTTATAAATATGTGTTTTTGGTTAATGTGACAGGCTGTGTGTGTGAAAGTTTTGATCTATCGCTCCCTGACTCATTGTGAGTATAAATTATCTTTAGTAAGGCAAACAGCATATTCACATACAGTAGCTTGAACTTCATGCTAACAAATTTAGGATTATATTGATTCTAAAAAAATATTTTTGTTCTCACCAAGACTGCATTGATTTGACAGTAAAACTTTAATATTGTAGGAAATATTGTTAGCATTTAAAAATGTACTTCATTGCTGTGATGGTAAAGCTGAGATTTCAGCATCTTTACTCCAGTCTTCCACTTAACTCTTCAAAAATCATTATACTATGCTGATTTGATTCTCAAGAAACATTATTGACATTATTGACTGATTAATAATTTGAGCTATTATATTTCTTTACTTTCAATTTTGATTGAATTTTATTTTCTGAATAAAAATATTCATACATAAAAAAAAAAGTGAATAATTAATTTTAACATATCTATGGGCCTATATAGGGAATATTGTATGCATTTGTGTATATTCCATTAAATCCATCGTTCAATAATGAATAAATAAATAAGAAAAGGAATAATAAGAAAAAAATGTATCGCTGTATAGATTTTCCATGATGGCTGTAATTTTTAAAACAAAGTGTAATGACACAATCCAAAACCACATCTGTCACATTTTATTTGTGACAATATTCAATCTCTGTCAGCCAGTGACATTGATGCACTGGTTGAACAAGGAATTACTTTCTGAAACTGGCCCTGTAAAACAACCTTATTGTAATAAAACCAGCATTATAATACATAGCAGATACTTTATGCATGTATTAGTTGTATCCAAACAAGTACAATACTCATCACAGGGACAATCTCTGTATCTTGTCCCAAACCTCACTGCATTATCTCTTCTGTGTGTGTGTTTTTTAAGTGTTTGCAGCCACAGCAGTGAAAATCTTATGACTGTGTCCAATATGGGTGTAATATTTGGCCCCACTCTCATGAGAGCAGAGGAGGAGACGGTAGCGGCCATGTTGGATATTAAGTTCCAGAACATCGTCATGGAGATTCTTATTGAGGACTACAGCAAGGTCAGACATGCCGCTCTCTAGCCGATTAGGGGACAGTTTATCTCCCTATCTATTATTACACAAGAGACATGCAACAAAATGGTTTTCGTCTGAAAACTTCTGTACTTGAAATTAAGTCAAAAATGCTTGTGTTGTTCAGAATTTGGAAACATTTTGTCAGCTTTTTAGTGGTTCTGATATTGACAGAGTTTGATGATATCATACTTTTTTGTAATTAATAGCATCTGTGTTGTCAGATCTTTAAAGGTCCTCCTGAGGAAAGCGTACCACCTCCTGTCCCGCCTCCAAGGGTGTCACCACGAAGACGACAGCCAATCACCATCTCAAAACGCCCAGCCCGTGTCTACACTGGTCTTCAGCCTCCTGCTTTTGAGCGTAAATAGCTTTCGACATCATAGCCATCATCATCACCGTCATCATCATCATCATCATCATCACATCGTTATATATATATATATATATATATATATATATAATGCGTTTTTTATTGCCTTATAAGATTTTTTTTGATTAATGTCAATAAATTTGCCTTTTCTTTAAGAATTTATCTTTAGCATAAATAAAAACTGTTTTTTTAATATATATATAGATTTGACTTTTTAACATGCTTTTTTCCCAGTTGCACATAAAACATTATATTATGTGTTAAAGATCTATACCAATATATTGCATATTTTATGATCTTGCGCAGTATTTTTCTTTGAGTTTTCTGCTTTTAGTCTTTTAGCATTCTTCTTTTTTGCCTTTTCTCTTTTTGCAAAGCCTGTTTTTGTGCTGCGGGCTTAAATACAACACACACACACATAAACCTAAAGGTTTCCTAAAGTTGTAAGCGAGCGCACACACATAACACCTGATCGAGTTTCTTGTGTTTTGGAAGGGACCTCGGACTGGATCTGTTTCTCCTTAAGGGATTTTCTCTAAATGAAGAAAATAAAACTAAACCTCCCTGATCTTCCTGTCACACACAAGCACACAGACACACACACACACACACACACACACACTCCTCATGTGCCAGTTTAGAAGCCCCTCCATACACATTGTGAATTTTATGATTAAATCCGCAGGGTGTGTATGCGTATGTGTGTCTGCCTTGATAAATGTTTGTTGGTTCTCTGACATGTTGTCCTCCCCTCATTGTGAGCTGTGTTATGTAGTGTTTAACAACAGTCAAGCTAATAGCACACTCACTAGAGCATGAAAACTAAACGACTACCTGCCCTTCTGCAGCATGTGTGTCTGTGCGTTTGTCAATGCCTTTGGATCTGCAAGTGTGTGTACTTGTGTTTTTTGATGCATGCGTACGCACCAGGGTTGGAATGCCATCGTGTGTGTCCTGTGTTCGCTACCTTGTGTGTCTGAGAGCTAATGCCTGCATGCTTTTATGAGCCTCTCTCAATCTGTTTTCGATTGGCTTTAGGACCTTTTTTCCTCTCATAAGATATTTTCATTATTAACATCTGAGCTTTTCTTCTCCCTCTTGATCAAAAACGAATGCGTGCATCAATCTATTAATATGACTCTCTGGTTCGTTTGTATATTCATGAAATTTGGCTTATTAAAGCATGCTGGATCTTTGCTTGTTCAGATCAGCGGAATAAATATTTCTTCTTCCCTTCTGTTGTACTTCCTTTTTTTTTGGAGTGGATCTCAACTGTTTCTTTCCTGTGTGTTGTAGTTGGTGGCGGGATCTTGTTTGTGCATGTGTGCGTAAGTGAGCATCAGGCCACCTGTTGAGTTTCAGTTGAATCTTGGATTGTGATGGCCCTGGCCCGGTGTGTGTTTTCAGTGTTTTGTTGAGAATACAGGATTATTAGGATCAACTTTGTGTGTGTCTGTGTGTGAGTGGGAACTCCTGCCAGAATGCGAATGTGTTTGTGAATGCGTGTTCATGCAAATGTGTCCAGTTTGGCCAGCTCACACGCATCTGGTTGTTTTGACTAATGGTATTCACACACACACATACACACAGCTGTGTTTTACACTCATGTCCTTCTCACATAGCCATAACATCATTTTTTTTTTCAAAATGAGACTCATTTTCATTCATTCACACTATAAAGTAGAGTCAAACCAGATTTCATATCAGTTTTCGATTTCTTTCATGCCTAATAAGTATTTTTGATCTCAAACATTGTTTTCAGTTAAGGAAACACTTTAAAAAGCACTTTTCACTGCATTAAAACCCTGATAAGTGTGTGGTAGAAACATCAGAGTCTGACACAAATGCTAGCTGTAAACTGAAAAAGTGCTCTTAATTTATCTGAAATCAAATTTATGGGCTGAAAGTAGATGTAATAATTCTAATTCCAGACTGAAGAAAATGTATTTTCTATTTAAAGAGATAATGAAAGTCAGATGAAAATGGTCAAGGTTTTCAAAAGAAATAAATCCAGCATGACAGATACGTACTTTGACCGTGTGGCTCAGGCTGATAACAATCAGCGTGTTTGGCTAAGCAGTTCATGGCTTCTTTAGAAACTTTTCTTTTCGTTTCAAAACTCTGCTATAGCGTTGAAGCCATTGGAATGAAATGACTCACTTTGTGTGATTTGATTTTGACCAGTTCAGTCTTTATTGCCTTGTATTTCTTTGTACTGTGGAAACAGAAGAGGACAGAGTGCCTGTCAAGCTGTTCTCTTTATTTATTTATCAGAACTATCACTGCCTCCCTTTACAAGCTAAAACTGCAGGAACAGGAAATTTTAAATTTTAACAACACCCCTGATAGGATCTTGTCTCTGTGGAATGGTCAGGGATAAACGGCTACAATTGTGCTTCTGACCCACCAGATGTTTGGTAGTGTTTTATCTAAACTTCCTGCATTGACTGGCTATGTGTGTTTTGCAGGTCGAGAGCTGAACGGTGCCACACACAATAGTGGTGAACCTGAGGGAGACGGCGGCCCTGTTCCTCAACAAAGAACAAAACTGATACCTCCTTCCATGTCTCCTCCGTCCATCCCACTCTCCTCTCCCACGTCCAGGAGACCTCTTCAGCCCAGACCTGCTCTCCGGCTATTGGAGCCTGAAGTCAGCCGTCTTGATGTTCGGATGCAGGACGGCCAGAGGTCAGATGCTACCACCAATGGGGAATCTGGGGGCACGGTGAACCGTGCTCAGTCTTTCCAGAAGAGGACACAACTCAAGGGAACAACTGGTAAACAAGCAGCAGCAGGCAACTCACGTGATCAAACTCTCCTTCATCATGACATGAAGAAGTTTAAAGTAAAAATAAAATCGACATTTAGTCAGTACATTGTAAATACACATTACATTTTAATTTAAATATACATTAATATGAATATGCATTTTATTTTAAAAGTCACTTATAATATTTTTTGAGGGGACCAAAAAATGCCTCATAAAAAAGTAAAGGAAAACCATATTAATAAATAAAATAATTTAATTTAATAGGATAATTTTAGCTAGAAATGCTCTGGTATTAAATTTCTGAGCTGATACCCATGTCCAATTTATAAGAGTGATATCTGCTATTAACAATACTGATATTTTAGTGGTTTTCTTTTTATATCTTCTTTTAAATTAATGATAATTTAATCCACAATTTTGAAAGAAATGCAAATATATTTATATATTTAGCCAGTTATATTTACTAATATTGAGTATTAATTGGTCAATATTTTTAGTAAAAAAAAACTTTAAAAATGTATATATTAAAATTTATACTTATCTGATTACTTCGTCAAACATTCCTTCAAATCAAATCTAAATAAATAAATGAGAGATGGAAAAAAATTTAATAAAATAGAAATTAAGCAGGCTAAAATATCCTCCCTCTTTAAATTAATTTACTTGAAACATTCTTAAACAACACTAAAAATAATATCTAAAATAAATACAAAATATCTAAATGTATACAAAATAAACTTTTTGTTTAAATATAAAAACACAATAATCACAATCTCATGAGACACTCAGTTTAACAGGTGTGTGTTTATGTGTGTAACAGGAGAGGCACAGGGTCTGAAAAGACAATCTTTCTCAGAGAAGAGTTCCATCTGCAGGCCCCCGACTCGACCACCAGACCCCCCTTCACGGCCCCTCAGTAGACCTCAAACTGAAGACACACCGGCATCATAGTGAGTACACAAACCCTCTTCAGCTCATCTATCCTAATTCTCAGGGGTGCTTCATCGCTCAAACTCAACACTTTTTGTGTGATTCCACCATAAACATGCACTGAATAGGATGGTGTAGCACACAGAGAGCGCCAGCATTAAGGCTTTTGGGCTGAAGGATGTGTCAGCTTTGCACACCGCTCAGATGTGATTTTGACAAAATTATCCAGGCCAATTTGCTCTAGATTGTTCCGGTTACTTGGTCGACACCTGTCCACTGCAATTTTGAAGTTGCTCCACACATTCACTGCTGGATTGAGCTGAAGACTTTGATTGTGGCCATTGTGAGCTTTTGGCTTTTGTTCTTGTGCCACTGGGATGCTCATTTAGTCTTGTGTCTGAAATCACTGACCTTCAGAAGGATGAACATTCGCCGGCGGTCTGCCTTCTCTCGCTGTACAGCTGCACACTTCTAGATATGCATGTCTGCCAAAACAGTTTGTAATCAGCTGTAATAATTTTTTTTCAGGATATTTACATTTCCACATTTTACATTTTGATTATCTGTCTTCTAATTCTAACAAAAAAATATTTTAAAAACAACAGAGTTCAACTTTAATAATGGATTAACACTATTTATGTAATATTTAGCTAATTATAAACTGTATGTCCATTTCATGCTGTGCTTTCTGATGCTGTGACTCATTGATAACAAATGATTTTAGTTTTAGCTGATTTTAGTTTGTTTACTTATATACTTGAATTGTCTGTTTTAACCCCTTTTTTGGGTGAGGAACTCCCCACTACATTAACAGATTAAAATATAATTTTTTTAAATACATTATTTTTAAGTCATAAAAGTTAACACCCCAGGGTCTATTTTTCTCAGTATTTTATTAAGTGACCAAAAAAAGGTTTAAAAATAATTTCAATATTTTTGGCGGACACTAAATAATAATAATAATAATAATAATAACAATAATAATAATAATACAGATTG
>CAIGQV010016645.1:4765265-4780024 GCA_903798115.1 Danio jaintianensis
TATATGGCATATTTTTATGTTGACAATCTGTTTTATTTAAAAAGTAAATATTACATATATTTAAATAAAATATATAAAAGCATGGAAGCATTAAAATTAGGTTCAACTAACATTCTGACAAAAAAAAAAAACAGTAAATGTTTTAAATAATTCATATTTGTTGAAAAAATGTATTTTAACACAAGCCGACCCCCCATACAGAAGGGAATAAGCCAAAGGAAAGTGAGTGAATGAATAAAAGTTAATCTGTAAAAACATTTATGATTTAGCAACACTTGTGATGATATATCTTGCAAACAATACAGTCACATTCATTTACAGTGATTGTTGCCATTTAGGTATATCAAAAGAACAAGTAATAAAACCGGTAAGACAGCAGCTCTTAGGTTGAACACGCTGTGCAAAAACTACAAACTAGGAGGTCTTTGTCTCCAAACTGAGTCATGTTTTGCCCAAGCTTTTCTGCTCACTGAAAGAGTAAGTAAGAGCTCTTTCAGCTGAGCCAAAAGCAAAGTGAGAGAAACAGGCCAGTCTTGTGGTCATCTAGACTGCACCTCAACCTCACTCTCACACACTTAAATAATACACAGAATTTTAGGAATCCAGCTAAAATATTATATTATCATGATACAATACAGATTTTTGTGTTATTATATTAAATAATAATATTATAATTATTATGAATATACTTTTTTATTTTTTGTTATTGAACGACAACATGTTTCTGGAGGTTCATTTGGCTGTGGCGACCCCTGATAAATCAGGGACTAAGCCGAAGGAAAATGAATGAATGAATGTTTTTTTTTTATTTGATCACGTTCAACCCTCAAGTATTTTTTGGAAGAAAACTTTGTGTATCCTTCTTTAAGTGAAATTATTATTAAGTATATATTTATTCTGTAAAGGCCAGTGTTGGGGAAAGTTACTTTTGAAAGTAGTGCATTACAATATTGAGTTACTCCACCAAAAAAGTAACTAATTGCATTACTTAGTTACTTTTTATGGAAAGTAATGCGTTATATTACTTTTGAGTTACTTTTCTTTCCTTTTTTATAGAGAAGCTCTGCATTTAACAACCACCTATATAACCTACACCTTCATTTTCCTTTGAAAAAATGTAGGATAAAATTATATTTTGAGAACTTTCTGAGCCCAGAGCTATACATGCTGTATATACAGATTAATGAAAGCATGTAAAGTAACATACTTTTGTATGTTTTGTGTTATTAGTTAAGTAAATTCACTGTCCATTGAGATAAAGACTGCAATAAAGCCTAAAAGTTCTAACATGAAATAATTTATATTAAGGCAAAAACTGATTTTAAACCTTTAAAATGTATAATAACAAAATGAACTGTAACAACGATAAAAAACATCCCCAAAACAAAATAAATCTTTGAGCTTTATACATTGAATAAATTGCTTCATGTGACCTTGTGTATGTGTAAATGTGTAAATCGTTTCCCAAAAGAGAAAAAATCATAGTCGCTTTTACAGTAGACAGTAGCTATGTTTCCATCCACCTATTTTTATGCGCATTTTGGATATCCGCATTAAAAAACGGTTGATGGAAACGCCAAGATGTGCATCAATTTTGAAAATGTGCATAAAAAACATGCGCATAACTGAGTAGGATAAACTTTTTATTCGATAAGAAAAAGATGCGCATAAACTACGATGGAAACACTTTTACCGAACAAATTCCAGTATGCTCATGAAAAAAAGTCATGTGATTTTGTTATAAGAGATCATGTGATGATGAAAATGTGTGTGAATGGATAAACCAGCAGGCTGAGTACATTGTAAAACATCTGAAGTGTTGTTTTGGTCATTCTAAAACGCCTTAACCATTTCAGTATTATTCATTCATTCATTTTCTTTTCGGCTTAGTCCCTTTATTAATCTGGGGTCGCCACAGCGGAATGAACCGCCGACTTATCCAGCATATGTTTTACGCAGCGGATGCCCTTCCAGCTGCAACCCATCACTGGGAAACATCCATACACACCCATTCACACATACACTATGGACAATTTAGCCTACCCAATTCACCTATACCACATGTCTTTGGACTTGTGGGGGAAACCGGAGCACCCGGAGGAAACCCACGCGAACACGGGGAGAACATGCAAACTCCACACAGAAACGCCAACTGACCCAGCCGAGGCTCGAACCAGCGACCTTCTTGCTGTGAGGCGAACGTGCTACCCAGTGCGCCACCGTGCAGCCATTTCAGTATTAGTATTATTATATTATTAATTACCTCCTGAACTGGGCGGCGCGGTGGTACAGTGGGTAGCGCTGTCACCTCACAGCAAGAAAGTCGCTGGTTCAAGCCTTGGCTGGGCCAGTTGGCATTTCTGTGTGGAGTTTGCATGTTCTCCCCGTGTTCGCGTGGGTTTCCTCTGGGTGCTCCGGTTTCCCCCACAAGTTCAAAGACATGCGCTATAGGTGAATTGGGTAAGCTAAATTATTCGCAGTGTATGTGTGTGAATGAGAGTGTATGGGCGTTTCCCAGTGATGGGTTGCAGCTGGAAGGGCATCTGGTCGCTGGTCGGACTGCACGAGGACAGTTTTTCCCCAGGCTTGATGCATAAGCTTCACACAGTGACGCCACCCTTGGCTTACCCTGGTAGATATGCACCACACCAACAAAACCCGCTTTCTTGGCGAGCCCGTATCCCAGGCAGGCTTATTCAGTGACACTGTCGGGGACTTTACCCAGGAGTCCTCGGCGGTCAAAGAACATCCGATTGCGATGGGGCAGGTCTCTTCTGGTGGGTTCGAAAGACTGCTCTCCCGCCAGGCCCATCCGCTCCAGGATCTGCTCTGCCACCACAGTCTGTTCCACTGGCTGGTGGCCTTGTCTAGCCCCCTGCAGGAAGGGGCACTTGGAGAGAAGAAGGACCGTTCTTTTCCCAGTGGAGGGCCGAGGATCCCACCTGCAGATGAATGCAGTGCACCGCTCTCGGCCAATGGTACCCAAGAAAGAGCAGTTTCTCCTCTCTCCAGGTGTGAAGCCCGAGTGCTGCCAGCAAGGGACGTGCTGCCTTCCAGCTCACAGCTTCAGTGCACTTTGCCACGGGCTCTGAGGGCATCAGAGGATGGGCTCCTTTCTCTCGCACCTCCAGCCGCCCAACCTACCAATCCTATCTGCGCATTTTAAACAGTTATCTATCTCCATAGGATGCCGGTCAGAATGCTCATGCAAAAACGCATCCGCTGATGCGTCCATCTGCAGGATTGGTTGCAGCTATTGACCTGAAGTACGTTCACTTACATATCGCGTCCCCCCCTAGTCTCTAGACACAGCGCAGAAGACTTGGTGCTATTAAAATTTTTCCCAATAAAAATCATAGTCTAACTCAACTAGGTGAGAGATAAATAAACCCATTAAAAAAACTTTATAAAGCATCGACTCAGGGGGGTCATGGTCACCTGGTGTGCCCCTGCCTGCCATGCCCATTTGTGGTTCCAATTGTGAAGCCAGTGCTGAAGTGGTCTCATATGAACAATCCGGGTGGCGTGACAGCGGCTGCAGATGTCATATGCCCCAGGAGCCTCTGAAAAAAACTTTAGTGGGACCACTGTTTTCCTCTCTTTGGTAAGATCGAGTCCAGCTCTATCCCAAGATAAGAGAGGCTCTGCACGGGGCGGAGCTTGCTCTTTTCACGGTTGACCCAAAGCCCCAACAGGTTGAGGTGCCTGTGCATAATCAACTGATCCCGATACTGTGCTAAAATAAGTCAATCATCAAGATAGTTAAGAATGCGGATGCCTGTGAGTCGTGAGCTTCGTAAAGACAGGGACAGCCTGAAGGGGAGGACCTTGTCTTGCCATGCCCGGCCCCTAAACACACACCGAAGAAACGCTATGTGGTTAGGGAGAATCGAGACATGGGAGTTTGTGACCTTCAGGTCTATAGCTGCAACCAATCCCGAGGATGGAAGCATCGGAAGATGCGTTTCTGCATAAGCATTATGAACGGCATTGCTGTGCAGATAACGGTTGAAAACATGCAGCTCTAGAATTGGTTATAACCCACTGCTCTTTCTGGTACAATGAAGTACGGGGTTGTAAAACCTGCTCTTGATCTTGGCTGGAGGGACCAGCTCGATTGCATCCTTCGCCTGAAGGACAGCAATGGCCTAAAGCAAGACAGGGGCGGCTGCGCCATTGACCGCTGTAAAATACACACCTGTAAACTTGGGAGGTCATTTGGTGAACTGAATCACATAGTTGAGTCTGACCGTTTGAATGAGCCACTACGATGGGCTGGACAGAGGAAGAACTGAAAGTGAAAGATTTAGCTCTCACCTTTCCTCTAGGATCCCACGGAAAGGCTGGAGGTGCAAGAGAAAGGATTTCGTCCTCTGAGGTTGCGAGCTGGAAGGCAGCACGTCCCATGCTGGCAGCACTCGGGCTTCACACCTGGAGAGAGGAGAAACCTCTCTTTCTTGGGTACCATCGGCCATACGCAACGCGCTGCATTCATTTGCAGGAGGGTTCCGCGGCCCTCCACCAGGGAAAGAGTGTTCCTGCTCTTTTCTGGGCAGCCCGTCTCAGGATTGCTTTGCGGCCCGTTTACCGGACTTAGCAGCTCCCTGTGACAGGGGCATCATCTTCCTGTGGGGAAGTGCCCACCACCTGGGTAATAGCCTTGTACCCACTGGCCTGAGGATTACAGTGGGGGCTTATTTGTCACCTCCGGGCCCGCGGACCCCCCACTCCTCCACAGTGCACTCTACCCAAGCGTCGAGCATTTGAGGTGGTTCATCCCGGTATGGCCACACTTTTGCTCGATGACACCGGAGATCAGACGTCCAGTGCAGCATCAGAGGGCGAGCTGTCATGTTCAGCAGATGTTGTCTCTTCAGTCATGTGAGGCTTCTGAAGTGAAAAGTCTGGCTTGCTCTCCTCCATGTGTGAGCTATGTACTCAGCTATTTATAATCAGCCGCACCTGTGAGGAGCTGCACTTCCCAATTCATAGGCATTCATTGCCCCTTTTTCTTACTCTTCAGAGTGATTGGTCATCTGGCATTTCCCCCAAACAACTTGTGGTTGAAAGGGAACCTGGCAATTACATTTTTCCATAACTGTTTGCTTTTGTATTTTGTAGAATTGTTATTTGTTAATCTTAACTTAGGTGGTTAACTAATGTGTTAAAAAATAAAACTGTTGCCAGTTTAATACAAAAACTTAAAACAATAATGCTATGAAAAAAAACATGACAGAAACACAACCAGATCAGTAAAACTAAAACAAAACAAACAAAAAGAAAAACTAATTCAAACTGTTAATAAAACTGTATAAGCTTCAACAGTTATTCACTAAATGATTTTTAAAAATATATATTTAATTTATTTTTATTCTTTGTATTTACAGTAGTAGACTTTTGTGCTTTAATTTGGGCTTTGTTCTTCATTCCAATGTCATTTAAATGCAAGTCTGGTTTGATGTGATGAACAGAAGCATCACTGCCATACTTCACCACATGAGTGCTGTTTTTGGTGCCGTGGGCAGCTTTATTGCCACCTAGAATTTGTTTAAGGATCACCAGGATTTTATTTCCCACATCGCAGCTTAATCAGCATTCTGCATTTTTGGCAAGCTCCTGACAGCTTTTCACACAGCTCTTTTCGAAGGAACGGGCTCCTCCGCTTTTCAGGCCAGCGTTCTGCAGGACTTCTGAGACGTTTGGCTGCGGTGTATTGGCTCTGCTGGAAGTTTCCTGGTTCGCACAGTTTTTGAGGAATGACCTTTTCTGGCCGACGTCTGGGTGCCTCGATTGTTCCTCCGACCAGTCAGTGCCTACTGGGACATCCACACGCATTTGTTTCTCTTTAACTCAGAGTCAAGAATGCTCTTAATTCGCCATTTTCACAGCAAGGACCTTAACATTCACAGCTAGCATAATGATCTCTAAACTGTGGGGTTTTTCCTCCAGAAAACAAGGCTTGAGTTATTTTAATGATTCACAGGTAGAGGTCAGTTCAGCGGTCCTTATTAGCGTGATGGTTTTCCAACTGTGTGAATGTAAACTAAATTCTTATTCACACAACAAGTTTTGGTTATTTTAAGGGAAGAAAAAAGCATATTAAATGTATTTCCTGACAGTCGCAATTAAATAACATCAAGTTTCAGCACTCAGAAATGCAAATATCCTAGAGAGCTCAATTTCGGAGGGGGATTTGCAGGGATTGAGTGAACTGAGAGAGTTATTCGAATGCTTGAATCCTTTCGCAAGCCCCTGTAAATATATTATATACCACTGTATTCCACTGCTAATCTCCACTCAGGTATAGGTTTCTGCTTGCTAAATCCTCGTAATTAGCGTTGTGTGCGCAGAAGCAGGCAGCAGTAATCTTAGAGTGCTCTGGGTGGAGGAAACATGCGGGTCAATCATGTGTCTTATCTCAGAAATGTTTCAATCAGATTTCTCCTGAAAACACACACACAGACACTTGAGGATACCGCGCTGGATGAGCTCTGCTTCTTCTTGTTTTTCTGTATAGTCTCCTGTTTTTTTTCTCTCCCTTCTGAAAATGAGGTGCCTGCACATGGTTTCCTTGCTCGGAAAAAAAAAGTTTTACTAAATGTCTAAAAATCTTTAATAACCAACTTAATGGCGAGAAGCATTTAGATATAAATGAAATAAATTTCTTTATCCCAAAATAGCGAAAAGTTTGTGAGCATTAGTCTGCAGTAATGATGATTAGTTTATTAATGGAGATCCTCACAAGTATTAGCACAGAAGAGTTACATAAATTACTGGCTAAATTAAGTTATTTTAATACAGTTGATGGAAAATGCGATTAGAAAAAATGTAAGGTATTAATAATGCGCAATTCCTTTCGAAGAAGAAAGACAGAAAGATTTAAATAAATCAAATCAGGGAGTTGTGAATTGATCTAAAGGGCGCTGGAATTAAACTAATGTCAATTTATAACTATCAACTGCACGGATAATAAAGTGAATGCACAGATGACTTTGAATATCAGAATGTTTGACTGTAAAAACAGTGTTGTCGCTTAACAAAATAGTAGGTTTAATGCTGTGAAGTGTCCTGAAATGAGGAGGATTTGCTTTAATAAATCAATGTCCCAGTTACACTTACTATTGTCGCAATTTCCTGGTTATATAAAGATTACTTGGCCTACAAAAAAGAAATAAATCTATTTAATTTCTGTTTTTATCAACAATTAATTACAGGGATAGTTCACACAGAAATTGAAATTGACTCACCATTTACAGTACTCAATGAAATTGAAATTCAATGGCTGCTGGTTTCCAACGTTCTTTTGTGTTCAACAGAAGAAACTCAACAGTTACAGAATCTTAATTTTTGGGTGAACTATCTCTCTAATGTCCTATTGATTCAAACTACAGTTTTTTGTAGTTTTTTTTTTTTTTTTTTCATTTAATTTTTAATGATTTGTTTTAAATAACTTAAGGCAGTAACAATTGAAACGATATATTTCATCATTGATTTGATTGACGTTCAGTTGGACGTTAAAAGTCTTCAATTATTTCCGGATCAACAGTCATCAAAGCTTGGCAAACCCGAGTCACAGAAACAGATGTACTTTTAATTTCATCAAGCTGCTTTCTGACAGATCATGTCTTCAGGCCTTTCATTTTTCTTTGACATGACAACAGTAGTGATATCTAAGTGCTTGAGCTGCTTGCCTTTAATGTCATCATTTTGTTCATTCAAATGTGCGCTCAATGCACTTGAAAATGAAGTGCGGAATTATAGTTTGAACCTATCATATTCAATCACAGCATGAAAAGCAAGTGTTTTCTACACTTTTTAATATTAGATTCGGTCATCTTTTGTGTTGTTGTGTTACTTTTATGTGTATTATTTTCTCATTTGAAAAGGCAATACTCCTGGCGTTATGCAATTTCCTAAAACACAGAACATTTATATTAGTATTTAAAGGGATAGTTCACCCAAAAATTCATTCAACTCATTGTTTACTGACCCTTCCAAACCTTAATAAGTTTCTTTTTTTCTGTTGAACACAAAAGAAGATATTTTGGGGATATGTTGGAAACTGGTAACCATTGACTTTCATAAATAAAAAACAAATACCATGGAAGTCAATGGTTACAATATCCAACATTTTTCAAAATATCTTCATTTGTGTTTAACAGAAGAAAGAAACTCAAACAGGTTTGTTTCAAGTGAATGATGAGTAAATGAGAAAATGTTCATTCATTTTCTTTTCGGCTTAGTCCCTTTATTAATCAGAGGTCGCCACAGCAGAAAGAACCGCCAACTTATCCAGCATATGTTTTACGCAGTGGATGCCCTTCCAGCTGCAACCCATCACTGGGAAACACCCATACACACTCAATCACACACATACACTATGGGCAATTTAGCTTACCCAATTCACCTATAGCGCATGTCTTTGGGCTTGTGGGGGAAACCGGAGCACCCAGAGGAAACCCACGCAAACACGGGGAGAACATGCAAACTCCACACAGAAATGATAACTGACCCAGCCGAAGCTCGAACCAGCGACCTTCTTGCTGTGTGGCGACACACAACCCCACAAAATGTTCATGTTTGGGAAAGTTTTTGTTCTTTTTATTAAACTTACAATTAAAAAAAAATTAAGTAAAATTAATGTAAAATTAAGTAAAATTGTGTAGAATCTGACGTGGCAAAAAATAAAACAAAATCAAAGCTAATTACTTATGAAATTAAAAACCTGCACAAATGAATTCTGGTGCGTGTGTGTGTGTTCTGTCTGTTGATATCTATTAACAGGCACATGGTTGATATTTGTCAAACACCACTATACTGAAATTCAATGCTGATATGAGTACATTTACCTCAGATTTATTGCCTCAGTGTGACTCAGACCTTGAAAATGTCCACATATGGGAATGGAGAGTGCAGCATTTTCTTATCACTGTAATCTGATCAAGCATTCATTATGGCATTCATTATGGCATGTATACAACAATATGAGCAACATGTGACAAATCTGGACAAAATAGGTCTGTTTAATCTAGTCTTATTTTGTATCTTTCTCTCTGTTTTCCCCCACAGTGTTGCATCCAAAACCAAATTTTTTGAGAACGCTTCCAGGCAGATGGGGAGGTATGTGTGTGTGTGTGTGTGTGTGTGTGTTTGTGTGTGTGCATGCGTGCGTGCGTGTGTGTGTCTGTGTATGCGAGGTCTCTCATTGTTTCCAGCAGCTGCCTGACTTCACTCACAGCAGAGCCAGTAAAACTCAATGCACTTTTGATGTGGTGCTTTTAAATAAAGTAAAATAAATAAAATTAAACTTGGACTAGACATACATCCGATCGATTGTTTAGTCCTGCACAGCGCTTCAGTTTCAGCTTTTCAAATAGACGGGTGCTTTCGAGCAGGTAATTCCATCTGCACCAAGGAAAAGGGTAACGCGCGCACGCTCGTAAAATGCACACACATGCTCACATTCAAATATACAGGCACGGTAGACTCATTTGAACTCACTGGCTTGAAGGAACAGTCTGAAAATAAAGGACTCCGTCATCATTTATTCATTACTCATGCTCTTTCAAGCCATATCTTACTTTCTACTGTTGAATGTCTTTCTTTAAACGCTGTTTTTCCTTTCAGTTAAAGGGATAGTTCACCCCTGAGTGAAAATTCTGTCATCATTTACTCATCCTCGTGTTCTTCCTTACTTTAGCTCATAATTCAAACACTAATGAAAATACTTTTTATTATTGCACTCTGGAATATTATAGCTCTCTGGAATACTTGATTCTGATTGGCCAATCACAATATTTCAAGGTATTTTATTCTCAAATAATAACCGCTGAAACTAATAACACAGGCTCATCCAGGTTCTACGAATCATCTCTATATTTATATGCTTATCTGTCATCTGTTTGGCAGCATCTTGTGGCTGAAAAATACTACTACTACTACTAATAATAATAATAATAAGTAGATTAGTGTAGCCGGCTTCTAGCTGTTTTTTTTTTTTTTTAGTTTTGCAAGCTTTATGGTTAATTAAAGAGTTAGTAAACTATTACAACTCAGATCAATGTTTTGTGTTTTTCATGCATCATTTCCACTGAGTGGTCCGGTTCAGTACAACACAGTACAGGACGATTCAGTACAGGTCACTTTGATCATGCTTGTGTTTCCACTGCCAACAGTACCCTTACTTGGTAGGTGTAGCAGGCAATAGACATCATTATTGCTTGAAGAAGACGGCCAAATGGGTCATTCACATTTTGGCACAAAAAGTCAAACAGGTTTGGCACAAGTTGATGATGAGTTAATGATAACAGGATTTATATGTTTGGGTGAACTATTCCTTTAAGATTCTGTTTACGCAATTCACTAATCAAAGTTTATTTGTGATTAAAAATTATACTAAATCTTTTTCATCAAATAAAGTGATCATATCTCTACAGAAGTCTTCTATTAATATGCTCAATTCATTTGAACTGATCTCAGATTTGATTAAAAGTAATTAGCTTCATTTGTGTTCTGAAGTCAAGCAAAAGTCCGTGATATTAATTTTGGAGTGAACTGAAGCTTTGCAAAAAAGAAGGTTAAAGCACCGTAAAATTTGGTTCATATGAGTCATGTGCTACTGTGTGTTTCAGTAGTTTTGTGTGAGGAACAGTGTGTTTTCGTTGTAGTTCAAGTAATCAGTGTTTGGAAATGGAATCAGTTCAAACAGAAGAGCCTGATGTTAGCAACACCAAACTCATGGGTTTGATTTCCATGAAATGCATGAACTTCATAACATTTTTGCCTCGAAGCAAAAACATTTTCCAAATGCACAAGTATAAATAGTAAATAAATGATTCACAAATCAGACTGACCCAATACAACTCAATCATGTGACAAGTTTAATGACTCAAGCGATCCAGTTAACAGCTCACTTGAGATTTTCAGTACATGTTTAACGTTACACACATGAAAAAAGACAAAGGTTCAATACATATGTGAGTTTTGAAGTCATGGAACAAAATCTGACTCTTTAAATACATGAAATTATGATTACAATTTTCTATTATCATAGGATTAAAAAATGTATCTTAGCCAATTTTGCAAATTATATATATATACATATATATCAAAATGGTTACAACGTAACCCTCATTCCCTGAGGGGGGAACGGAAATGCTATGTGGAAAAACTTCCACTATGGGGATTTTGTCAGAAACCAATCATCTGAAAGAGTAATAAAACGGGCCAATGAAGTTGGCGGCGTCAGCATGCACAGCTGGCAGCAATTACAATCATCTGTTGTATAAACCTTACTTACCTGTGAAACTCTTAAAGGCTTATTTATATTTTATATTATATTTATATATATTTATTTTTTTGTCGTAAAAAAATCACCTACTTAAGTTCTAGGAATTTTAAAATACAAATTTTAAAATAAAGCCTCAATAGGGAGGGCGCTGCGGAGGCCACCTGCTGCCCAATGGGGAGACCTGGTGGCATGAAAACATATGAACTAACCCTGAGAAGGGGGAGTACACATAAGAAGGATGGTTAGCGGGGAGGGAAGACAAGGGCCCGCCTAAGAGGGGGGGACTATACCATGGCTGAGTGAAGCATATGGGATCGCCAGTGGGGATCGCGCATAGCAGGCACCTATACCCAGAACGTGAGCTGACCAAGCGGGCATGCCAACAACGTAATGACTCTGCTGAGTCAGGTGCTGGGGGCCTCGAAGGAACTCTGTAGGGTTCGCCGAATGGGGAACTCAACTGAGCAGAGTAAGAAAAGCGCACGTATCTCTGTGTTAGAGAGAAAGGTGCAGCAAGCGTGTTTTCAACACCGTACTAAATTTCCTCATTCACTGGTGTTATCCAGCACACGTGAGAAAAATCAGCTCCACTCAAGGATTATAGAATCTTACAAATGTATTAGGTGTAGCCCAGCCCGCAGCTTTACAGATGTCTGTTAAAGAGGCGCCAAAAAGGAGGCGATACTCCTAGTCGAGTGCACTCTCACTCCCGGGGAACGCGGCTCACCCTGGCACAGAGGGAGATGGCATCCAGTATCCAGTGGGCCAACCTCAGTATGGATACAGCACTTCCCGTCTGTCGATCATAACAGAAAAAGAGCTGCTTAGAGTCGTAAGCTCTAATGCGGTCACAGCGCAGAGCGCAAACGAGACACAGCAAAGAAAGGGGCTGGGTCTGCCTCCTCTGTGGGCAGCACTTGCAGGTTCACTACGTAGTCTAAAAAAAGAAAGCACTGTAGGAACTTCGGGAACCTAGGTGGGCCAGGGTACCAGGAAACGTGAGAGTGGGCCGGCCCAAATTGCTGGCACTCTTGACCTCTTGACCGATGGCAATGCGACCAGCAGAGCTGTCTACCTGGACAGAAATCTTAACAACAAAAGTCAAGTGGATCGAGCAAACCTCTCCTAAGAGAGATCTCCAAGAGGGTATGAGAGGGGGACAGGATTGATTTAATATCCAGCGTCTGCGCCTCTGGAAACTGGATGATGAGGCAATGCTTTCCCAGCGCGCCGCCATCCCCGTGTCCTCAGAGCGAGGATGATCGTAATGCCAACCCCTCAGTGTGGAGGGGACAGCCCTAACCCAAGGATAGCATCACACTGATCTGGCATGTCCGGGGTCCTTCTCGGAGAGAAGTACACCACACAGCGAATAGACTCCACTTCAGGGCGTAGGCATGCCTCGTAGAGGGTGCTCTAGCCTGAGTGGCGGTGTTAACCACCGAACCGGTAGATCGGTTAGTCCAGTAAGTACCTCCGCGCTCCATCTATGGACCACACGTGAGGTTTCCAGAGATCTGGGCGCGGGTGCTAACTGGTGCCTGTCCCACAGAAGAAGGTGCTTCTTAAAGAGGATATGCCAGGGAGGGGTCTGATTGAGCCAGAAAGGCACAATAACAGACCTGCTCCTCGTCCTCCCTGAAGTTACACAGTATCTGTCCAAGTAGGCTCACTGAAGAAAAATGCGTATTTATGCACGCCCCGGGGCCAGCTGTGTTAGCCAGCGCACCAGAATGCACCCATAACAGCTGGACAGCCGGGGGTGGAGTCTCCATTTTCCCGGGTGTGAACTGCCGTGAGAGCGCATCGGCTGCACGGTTGAGCTCGCCGGGGAAGAATGGCACGCAGCAATTTCCGCCACGTATGACTCTGGAGGAGCAGACGGCGAGCGAGCTGAGACATGTGGCGAGAGTGGCTACCCCCGTGCGGTTGATATACGCCATCGTCGCTGTGCTGTCTATCCTGACCAGCATGTGTTTCCCCTCTAGCACCGGTAAAAAAAAAACGGCGCAGCGCGAAATACACTGCCAACAGCTCCAGGCAATTAGTATGCCAATGCAACCAGGTTCCTTCCACTGACCCGCAGCTGCATCCCCACAACACACGACCCCCCAGTGCGTACTGGAAGCATCCGTCGAATGACGACATGCCTGGACACTTGTTCTAGAGGCACACAGGCCTGTAGAAATGCAGGGTCCGTCCAGAGGCTGAGGGCACGGTGACACAGCAGAGTGACAGTCCCCCGGTGCGTGCCCACGTGCGTCTGGGGACCCGATTGTGAAGCCAATGCTGAAGCGGTCTCATTTGGCGCAACCTGAGCGGCGTGAAGTGGCAGTGGACGCCATATGCTCCAGAAGCCTCTGAAATAATATCAGTGGGACCACAGTTTTCCTGTCGAACTCTCTCAGACAGGTCAGCATCAGCTCTGCGCGCCGTCATGGTGATCGAGTCCAGCTCCAACCCGAGAAACGAGATGCTCTGCACGGGGGCGAGCCTGCTCTTTTCTCGGTCGACCCGAAACCCTAACAGGTCGCGGTGCCGGAGCACCCAGTCCCTGTGCATAACTAATTGATCCCGCGAGTGAGCTATAAAAGCCAGTCATTGACATAATTGAGTATGCAGATGCCCGCGAGCCGAAGGGCCGTTGGGGCATTCTCCGCGAGCTTGGTGAAAACCCGCGGAGACAGGGAGAGCCCGGAAGGGAGGACTTTGTACTACAATGCTCGACCCTCGCACACAAAACGCAAAAACTGCCTCGAAGCTTAGATGGAGCGCTCTTTCAGATGATTGGTTTCTGACGAAATCCCTATAGTGGAAGTTTTTCCACATAGCATTGAAGTTCCCCTCCCGCTGGGGAAATATATATTTGCAGAATTGGCTAAGATAGATTTTTATTTTAATTTTGACATCAACAGGTTAAGTGAAAAATAATGACTGTATAGGCTATATGTTCATTCAGGTTTATTTTGCTCTATAACTTGCCGTTGGAACTGAGGTGTCAAAAGAGCATTCACCGTTATACTGTAATTTCCTGATAAATGGACAGAACTTGAAAAGAAAAAAGTTTGGAGAGAAAAATGCAGGTTTCTTGCTGAAAGTAACACAACACAAAGCTTATTGTGAGTATTGAAAAGGAAGTGTGCTACTGTATATAATATGTGACCCTGTACTGCAAACCCAGTATTAAGTTGCACAGGTATATTTTTTGGAATAGCCACAAATAAATTGTATGTGTTAAAGTAATTTTTTTTTTCTTCTTCTTTTTTAAAATTCACTCAAATATAAGTAAAGATCATGTTCCATTAATGTATATTTTTACGTTATTTTTTATTAATTCATTCATTCATTTTCTTTTCGGCTTAGTCCCTTTATTAATCTGGGGTCGCCACAGCGGAATGAACCACCAATTTATACAGCATATGTTTTACGCAGCTCTACCCACTGCACCGCCCATATTTCATTAATATAT
>CAIGQV010016645.1:4780424-4805120 GCA_903798115.1 Danio jaintianensis
ATATATATATATATATATATATATATATATATATATATAAATTTCCTACCATGGGCAGCGCAGTGGGTATCGGTGTCACCTCACAGCAAGAAGGTCGCTGGTTTGAGCCTTGGCTGGGTCAGTTGGCGTTTCTGTGTGGAGTTTGCATGTTCTTCCCATGTTGGCGTGGGTTTGCTCCGGCTGCTCCGGTTTCCCCCACAAGTCCAAAGACATGCGCTATAGGTGAATTGGGTAAGCTAAATTGTCCGTAGTGTATGAATTAGAGTGTATGGGTGTTTCCCAGTGATGGGTTGCAGCTGGAAGGGCATCCACTGCGTAAAACATATGCTGGATAAGTTGGTGGATCATTCCGCTGTGGCGACCCCAGATTAATAAAGGGACTAAGCCGAAAAGAAAATGAATGAATGAATTTCCTACCGTGAATATATTAAAACTCAATTTTTGATTAGTAATGTTTAGACATTACTACTTTAGAGAAGATTTTCTCAATTTTGATTGATATTATTTCCTGTCGGTTTTCATATATTTTAAAGCTTCAAAATACAACTCTAAATACATCTCTGTCAGCCCCTTTTGTTGAGTACAATTATAATTTAGCCTATATTTCATCAACACAACTAAGGAGAAATTTGTGTTGTTTATAATAGTTTTTTTTTTCTGATAAGTTAAAAAATAGCTAAGATAAACCTCCATAATGATTCAGTTTAAAATATTTAACAAGGCATCAACTCAATTTAGCTTATTGAATCAATGCACTATATGGCACGTTTGAAGAATTACACACATGACTGGTATTGTGTTCCAGGATCACATAGGATTTAATAATTGATATTTATTTATTCAAATGAAGATACTATAACTTTAAGTTTGTTTCACTCATGCAGTAGAGAAAATATTACAAACACATGTACCGTTACACATACAATTGATTTGTTAGGTGGCTCATATGGAACATTTTTTATTATTGGAGTTCGATCTGCCCTGCTCATAAATTGGAGAATCTTAAATGTCCTTTTCATGGTGCTTTTGTGACACATTTTGATGGCTGAAAAGCTCCACTGCTCCAGTCATTTTTACGGCACAAACAAGAGCAACATTCTTCACATTTCTCTGTCTGCGTTGCACAGAAAACAAAGTCATACAAGTTGAGCAAATGTTGACAGAATTAGAATTTTGAAGTGAACTTTCGCATTAAGCACAAGGGTTCAAATAAGGCTACTGTGTCCTGCTTGAATATTTTCCTAGACACAACAGGAAAGTTCAAAAAGTTCTGCTGTCGGTAGCAAGCTACTGCTCAGATATCAGGTTGTGTGTGTGTGTTTAATCTAAAATCAGTAGTGTGAAGTATGAAATGATCAGTTTTGCCTGTTTGGCTGGCTGCTGGAGTTTCGGAGAATCCTCTTCAGTGCCGGTGGCTGCTCTCCAAGCCTGCGCACACACTTGTGTAGTTCGAGTTCAAGGCCTTTCACAATGCTAGAACAGATCCCTCAGGAAACTCTCAGAGGAGAGGCAGATAAAAGGTTCGACCGATGCAAAACATCAAAGTTAACAGAAATGAACTCCTGTGATAAAGCACCACACCCCATTCATTTCACAGCGCTGGCCACGCAGGTGCCCATATTTCATGCAAATACAGTCTAATGTACCATTGACAGCGCAAGTCACATATCAGAGGAATAATTCAGCCAAAAATGAAAATTCTGTCATCATTACCTCAGCCTAATGTCATTCCAAACCCGTGCGCTCTTGTGTTCGTTGGAATACAAACAGAGAATTTTAAGGACTGTTTCATCTGGCTGGATAAACGTTGTCAAGCTCCTGTATTCGTATTAAACAGTAAAAAAAGACTATTTAAATGTGCGTTTGAACATTTTACAAGATTAAAAAAGTCATATCATATACACTACTAAAGTTTGGGACAGAAAATATACAGGAAAATGTACTTGCCAAAGTTGTTACGGTATATTTAAACTAGAATTATACTTGCATTTGTTATTTTAACAGGAACAAAAAAGAATTTCATTCATTTTTTTCTTCAATATTTAAAAATATTGGTTTAACTTTTAATCAGTTGTCTGTATTATTTTATTCAATTGTATTTAGTTTTAGGGTAGCATAAGATTACATGATATTTTTGTATCTATTTGGTTTAGTTGCCAAGGCAATATTTTTAACTTAAAAACGTTTTGAATGATTTGAAATATTCAAATCAATAAAAATGTTTTAATAATTGAAGTTTAAGCTAGCAATAATAACAGCATCACGGCATGTCTCCGGACCAAAACTTTGTAACATTAAACCACACCCCGTTGACTCGTGAAGTGAGTTTTACACAAGACTTTGATGCAGCTTCTTTTGGAGCTTGACAGCCTTGTCCCTTTGTGGAAATTATTGAAATTTTTGTCCATTTTCCATAAAAACAGCTAACGGGTTTGGAACAACAAGAGTGTGAGTAAGTAATGACAAAAATTTCTGAAAAGAATTTAATTCATAAGCACTTCCTGTTTTGTACCCTCTTGCAGCTCCTCTCCGAACGCCTCACCTGCAGCATCTAGAGACGAGGTACGGCATGTTCTGTTGTTTTATTTAGATTATCACAGTAACCTATAGCGCTAATGCTCATTTCTGTCACTTACGTTTGTTTCTTCACAGAACACTAAATGAGAACTGCTGCAACTTGTGGATGGATGTGCTGTGAAGCGCTTTACACATGACTGCGTGTCCTTGTACGGCTCAGGCCAGAGTCCGGATGTGGATTTGAGAGATAAATTATTAATATGACTGACAGAGCACAAGGCACAGCCCTCCACTACAGTTTTTTTTTTTTTTAACGAAAGTACTTTTTTTCTGCACTTGCTTACTAAGTGGTTGATTCTCGCTTGGATCGAAGCACAAAAGGAAAGCGTTGAATCTTTTTTTTCTTTTTGCTTAAACATTTTGACCTTCCTGCGCACAATAGGGAGAAACTCCCTCCTGTTCTCTCGGTCATCATGTCTCTCAGTATCGGCCCGTTTCTCTGACCTACATACGAGAACGATAAGACTCGCGGTTTACAGTCTTGCACTACAGACTTCACTTTACAAGTCATAGAATGTGCTACACTCCAGATGGATTATATAATATTCCGTATCGACACTAATCAGTATTTAATTACGCAGAAGCTGAACACGCTTCTATTAATTATCTGTTATCATCTCCGTAATTAGTAACTGGAAGGAGATGAATGACCTGGGTGCTGCTTTTAAATGTTTCTGACAAGAAGAGTAGTTACTGTAATTGCCAAGCGTTTCTTCTTTTATCTGCCGGGACATGTCTGTTGTTGGTTGAGGAACTTCTCGACTGCTTGACTGTGCTTCAGGAAGCCCTTCTCTTGCCTTTTAATGATCCGTCAGCCTTACTGATGTAGAGGTGACTTTCGGTATCGAGCTCAACCTGTCTTTTAAGTCAGTTCCTTTTGGTCAGTGTGAATCTATAATGTGAACGCTAAAGATTTTAAGTCTAGTTCTCGCTTGTGGAAATGGAGAAGATTTATGTTGTTATGTTTTTGGTACGTTCCAATTTCAGGTCACTTTATAAGAGCCCAGTATAAATTTTCCTTTGTCGTATTATCATCACAATGATTTTATGTTGTTTTTGTAAATATTAGATTTTTCTGAACTCTTTGTAACAGTCACTAAACCATGTTAGTTTGTTTGTTTGAATGTACTGCTGCAAGAAAATGCAACTTTATACCAAAAAAAAAGATGAGCTGTGTTTGTTTTTTCATATGAAAGGAAGGTAAAAATACACAGAGCTGTATAAATGAAACGGCCTCAGGATAATAATCAATACATGACCAGGAGGAGAACAGACCTCTGGAATCCAGTTAAATTAAAACAGCTGTGCGTCAGTCCAAATCCAAAGTGCAAAAAAAGTCACGGCCTAAAGAGGTTAGACAAGCTCCCACCAGAGAAATGCTTCTCGTGCCCAGTTGTTACTTTACTTTTGGTCCAACCGACACTGGAAAAGAAAAAAGTCTCCGGAAAAAGTCTCAGAGAATGACTTGTCAGATTTTCAGATATTTTTTTATTGAATTGAAAGCGGTAAAACACAAACAAACTGGATTTACACAGGCTCTACACAACAGGAATCAGAGCACGTCTGATAAGCGATATTCCGTATGAGTAAAAATCAGTTTGCAAACTGCTCCAAAGAAATCGTCAGTTAACAACTGTCAATACAACACTACATAGCAGTACTAAATAATCTGCGAAAAAGCGTGCATGCACAGACACACACCCATTCACACGTACACACAACTGCTGTAAAAAAAGACTATAAAGTTACAAAGATTGAAGTAACAAACATCATTTAAGAAGCCAGAATTTCCACTTCTAGTCATATAAAGCCAAACTATCCAGCTCGTCCTTCTGCATATGGAAAGGCGAAAAGTATCCCATAACACCAGGAAAAGACAGGAATTATTCACACCGGAGAAAAAAGCTGTAAAAAAGCATTCGCTAGTTATTAGTCTTGTAGTTGCTTGTGTCAGCCAGTGAAGAGAGAGAGAGTTAAAAACAAAAAACTCCAAATCATCGTTACATAAATGGGCCTTTTTTTATATGGTTTACAAATCTGAAACGGGACATAAATAGACAGATACAGTTCTGCCTTCAAATGATCTGTATGCTTTCATTTGCACATTTAGCGTCTGTAAACCAGTGGCACTTTTGTTTCAGTTGAACCTCCAACTTCACGTCAAGATACTTTGCAGTTAAGACACACATTAGAAAGCCAAATTGCTTTCCTCATCGCTGAGAAGTCATTTGGTAACTTTTGCCCCCTCCGTGTGTACCGAAAGACCAATTTCTAACCACAGGAAGCATCCTGGTGACATGCAGACTGTTATTAAGACTCTCGTTCACATTAGAATCCGAGCAAACCTTTAGGCCTAATTCAATATTTGGCAAATGACACCAAAAAAAAGTCCTTATTGCTTTCTTTCATCCAGGAAGCAGAGGCTGCTAACAGATTTACAAGAGCGCATATAAACATACACATATGCTTTTGCTATTGGCTGACCACACCGCACACAGTAAATCCTAAGACTTTAATTGAAAACCAACACACGCAAAGTTCTACATTATAGCTCATAAGAGATGTGTTAAGAAAGTCACAAATCAGCTTATGGACCATCCAAGCACGGGTCGGTTCAAGAGCGCAGCGCCAGAGCCAAACGAGGTGTCGCATGTTATAAAGTTTCCATTGTAAACAGACAATTATAAGACGGCGAGAGAGAGAGAGAGCGCGTCTCTCACGTAACGTTAGTCACGTACGAATGAAGCACATCGGTGTTTACATGCACGTGCATCCCCATCCAAACGTCCGTCGGCTAATGAACAAACGACTTTTGTGATCAGACTTTGGCTTCGGGCTCCATCCTAAAGCACTGCATGTTTGCGGTGGAAGTCGCGGGCTCTTTTTTTTTGGCAGGGTAAAAGTGCGGCTTGGAGTTCTGCAAATTCTAATGAGTGCTTTTGGGCCGTCTAAATGGGTAAACACCTGCGTGTAATTGCGCGGTGCTCGGTGCTGTCAGCGCAGAGGAGCTTTCTCTGACAGCCTATTCTCTGCCTGGCACATTTAAACCGTCAACATGCTCCGCGGCGACAAGAGCTCGAGCAGCTAAACCACATCTCGTCGTTTTAACTCGTCGGAAAACTCCCTGCTCTGCTGAAAGTACACCCCAGGTCACCCCAGGCCTGACAAAGACAACACAGCGCCGCGATTTTTTGGGCTCTTTAAAGAGTAATCTACATACATAACACTGCAGGCATTATTCAATCATTTAGAAACGGAGAGCGTGCAGAGGAAAAAAGTTGACACGACGTCTAGAAAACACGCACAGCGCCCAAGTATGAGGAAAGCGAGTAAAGATGTTCCTTTCTGACAGATAAATAGAGAATGCTTTAATTGAAGCAAAAGCGGAGTAAAAAATACATGTTTTTTTTTTGTGTGTGTCTTTTTTTCGTCTCATTTAACACCCTCGTGAATAAAGAGGAGAGCTTATAGCACCACTTCGCGACAGTTGATGGCGATTAAGATGTTTGGTACGAGTTTCTGATAAAATAACAGTACTGTCCCGTTATGTTAGCACATAAGCATAGCTCTTTTTTTGTTGTTTTTTTGTTTGTTTTTAAAGGTGTGCGCCGTCTGAAGCCTGTTTTGGTATTCTAAAAGAGCTTGTTAAAAGAGTGTGTTAAGCATGTGATTACTTATTGCTAGCGCAGAGAAATACAAATCCCTCAGTGGCACTTACTATAAAGGAAAGAGAGGAAACTGTACTGTAAAACTATTGACTACATCCATACATTAGCACATAGAAAGGTTGAAAAGAACCACGCTTAACTTTTACATATATACACAAGAACATTACCTTGCCAAATCTTCCATTAAGGACAGTGAAAGAGAGAGTAACTTAGTAAGAGCTTTATGGGAAACAGTCCCGTTTCCTAACAATATCCATTTAGCTTACTGGAAATGCAGTTTGGTTTGTTTGAATATCTAGGGCTTCAGCATGCAGATATTGGTTTCTTGTTTTGTAGTGATGGATATGAAGACAGCATGCATAGATTTAAATAGATTTAGATACGGATATATATTTGAAGATCTTGTATGATGACCCAAGCATTGCTGTAGTTGTGTTCTATATACAAACTGTCAACAATATACCCTAAAACCTGCGCCGAAACATCCAGGTTGTAAATAAGGGCACTCGGCCCCGTCTTAACAAAAGTCTGCTGTCTAGAGGAGGCAACTCCTAATGACTGTGAGATGTTTTTTATTTTTTTATTATCGTTATCATCGTCATCATCATGCTGTCCTTTTGTTTTCAGTGGTGAAAGTGAATTTCAAACCAAACTGTGACCGATTTTTCAAATGAACAAAATAGTCAGAAATCGTCAAAACATCCTGAATGAATGATGCTTTTTAAAAAGCTTTCACAAAGAGCCTCTACATTTCATAAGAAATGAATGAAGCACTTGTTTTACAATCAATAAACTAATAAAACAGGGAGGAGGACCGATAGCGCGTCTGAATTCCGTACTGTTTTAATACTATAGTACTGTATTTTGTAGCATTTTAGAGTAAGTCACAAGTAAAAAGATTCTGTCTCGGTTTTTGCCACATTCGAATGTATTTCTCTATGCATGCTGCTTTGCTTTGTCCTGATCTCTTGAGTCATGGACAATAAATGAAGCCTTTTTATCCCGCTATGCATAGAGTCAAGGCAGGTCACAGACTTGGAAAGGGATCTGCTTAATGTCTTTTTTTTTTTTTTTCCTTTGATTAAGGGCTCAGATGAAACTTCAGTGTGATATTTTTTCCAACCTGTCCACCAGGCAACACGTTGTAACTCTTGAAGGATAACTGCTGGTCTAAAGAAAGAACAAAACCTGCTTCACACCATGCTGTCAGTTTGAGAAAATGAGCTCAAATCATCTCCGAGGAGAAGATAGACAACTGTAATGATGTAATGGTCCCGCTACTTTTCAGGGCCATTTTTCAAAAGGAGGGAGAGACGAGACTGAGATAGGAAGGGTGGGAGGGAGAGAGGGAGGGAGGGAGAAATGCTAAAAAATGGAAAAATCAAAAAATCAGGATTGTTCAGTCTCGTCGCTCAATTCGAGTCCAGATTCAAAGCATCGCAGGCTGGTTTAGGCTGGATCAGACCAAACTGACTGGCTCATAAGGCCTGGGGGGGGGCGGGTTGGTATAGATTGGTGGTTTTGGGGCGTGGTCCTGTCATTTGTGGAACAGGATTGGTTTAGACAGGCCGGCGAGCATCTTTGGCACCTGGACCGAGATTATTTCTGCAATCATTTCCGGAAAGCTGACCTTCGTGGGCAGGGACCGGGCTTGGACAAAGAGGTCAAAGGTGAACTGGTGCAACTTCTGAACAACCTGTGTGAGAGAGAGAAACAAAAGAGAAAGAGGGGAAATGAAAGACCAGAATGAGCAACATGACAGCAAAAAAATATATAAATAATTAAAAAACTATATATTTTCTAAATAACTGAACACTGGCTTGTCAAAGTTGGTGAGACATGTGATGCGTTACCCTTTGCAATACCCTGTCCTAATTTCTTTGTCCCACAAGTTTTCGGTATCACCCCAGTCAGATAACTCACAATGAAATGGTAAGGTTTATAATATAATTAATACACATTAAACCTCTTTAACATTTAAAGTACATGCTGAGTGACTGATGTTGTTGGTTTGCACAGTTAATTTTCACACTCTGTGTTTGCAAGTTATCAACTAACACTGGTAACATTTAACACTACATAAAGCAACATAATCAGCACCTAAGGTGATCATTGTGATAATATTTGTGTGGTTGTTCAGCTGCAAGAATATAAACAGTTTCTACATAGATTCTGTAGCTTTATCGCGTGTCGCAGCATGACAGGACACGCTGTCACTTGAAATAAAAACAACAACAAAACAATATTTAAGCTACCGCTTACAAGTACACAGAATATGTTTGTTATGATTGGCCTGATCTCATTTCAAATATTGGAGATTTTATCCGTTTTTTTTGAGTGGTCATCACTCATCAGTAAATGCATCATATTAGGTTGTTCATTAGTCTCAGATGTTATAGACATCTGCTGAATAACTGCATTAGCCATGTAAACTTGGTAACACTTCAGGAATTATAAGGTCATATCGTATTGGATGAGGTTGAAGTTCCTCATGTGGATAAAAAAAGCTGTCTTGTTTGTAACATTTTCAATTGACATTTACCACTTGCCACGATCAGCTAAATTTGGGGGGTTTAAAGGTAGACATTATAGTTATGCGGACGGACAGTGTTTCCTGTCCTTGAAAACATTTGGGCAAAATCTCAACTATGCGAAGGGCAGTATAGACTTTGACTTGATGGCAAATGGCAGAATTAGACTCTATTAAGATTGAAAGTTTCTTGAGTGAACCAAATGTTATACTTTTTCAAACACTCTCAGTTCTTTTTTATGCTAGCAGTGCAAACAAGCACGGACATAGCAAACAGTGAAGAGCACTTGATTCAAAATGGAGGTGGGCAGAGCCATGAGGTATTGAAGAAAGTTATAGGATCCAATGGAATTACTAGGTTTAGTCACATGCTCTATATGTGTGCGTGTGTCTGTGTGGGTTGACAGTGTTGTTATTTTTATGTGCTGAAGGAACATTATGAATCAGTGCAGACATTGCCAAAAATTACCAAGGTCATAATGACCTTCTCCATCACTTGATGAATTACTGCTGCCATGATAAAAAAATTATCACAAAAGTCTCTTGAAATTTATAAAATTCATTTTACGGTCTGCTTTAATCAGATGGCAAAAGTGCAACATTAGGTGAATTAGATGATCCAACAGTTCAGAAAGTAAAGCATGACGCTTGTGATGGCAAGGTCTTAGCATTAAATCCCAGGGGATGGATGAACCGATAAAATGTATAACTTGAATGCAATATACATAACTTGCCAAATGCAAATAGTGCTGAGTACTGGGAATAAGGTTCATCAATAATGAGTAGGGGTGTCACGAGATTAAATCGAGACAAGATTTCTCGTCGAGGTGAAAAGTTGTCTCGTGAGTTGAGATGTTAGCATGATGGAGCGTGAGGGTGAAATTAGCACTGAAGATTGGAAGCAGGATTGAATTTGAACAGCAAATCAAGTGCTTTGCACACACCTGGTAAGGCTGGCGTCTGTGTTGCACATGTCACTTGGTTGGGAGGGCGGGTGTGACATAACCGCTTTTTTTTTCTCACCGGAGTTCAAAGGCTGCTGTGTTATTCATGTCCAAGCAGAGGCTGCAACTACAACTGCAGCCACACAGATTAACCATGGACATTACCATGCGATGGAATGTCATTTTAGAGGTGCTGAAAGTAGCATTATTGAAGTGCAGTACAGATATGTAAACACCGCAATCAAACTATTACCAGCGTGTAGGACTTTTAGCCGCATTTTGCTACAGGACAGTCCACACAGCTGTTTGACAATATTCTCTGCACCTATACACATCTCTAAGCGCACACACATACTGAACTGCTGGAGACTCAACACACCTGCCTTCGTCATTACCAAACACGTTTATGATGTACGGGAAAAGCGCACATTTTCTTTTCATTGTTCATATCATATGATGAAATGTATCCGATATGAATCATAACTGTGACCTCATGTCTGCAGTGTAAACCGGATTTTCTCCTGTCAATGCGAGTCACACGTCTGTAGTGAATTACGTGAACTCTGACGCTTTTATTTCAGAACAGACTTCAGCAGAGTCCCAAACCTTAAATCTAATATACTGGGACAAAAAAAAAGCTTTTATATCGCCATGTAGCACAACTATTTAAGCATGTTTGAGAGAGAGAGAGAGCGCAACATCGGCCTCACAATATAAACTGGGACATTACATTAAAATAGCTACTGGTTTAAAAAGCCTAGATTATAAACTATAGTCAAACAACTTGTCAAAAAGAAAATTCATTCATTCATTTTCTTTTCGGCTTAGTCCCTTTATTAATCTGGGGTCGCCACAGCGGAATGAACCGCCAACTTATCCAGCATATGTTTTACACAGCGGATGCCCTTCCAGCTGCAACCCATCACTGGGAAACTTCCATACAGACTCATTCACATTCATACACTATGGACAATTTAGCCTACCCAATTCACCTATAGCGCATATCTTTGGACTTGTGGGGGAAACCGGAGCACCCGGAGGAAACCCACGCGAACACGGGGAGAACATGCAAACTCCACACAGAAACGCCAACTGACCCAGCCGAGGCTCGAACCAGCGACCTTCTTGCTGTGAGGCGAACGTGCTACCCACTGCGCCACCGTGACGCCCCAAAAAGAAAATAAAAAAATGAATTTTGTTTTAATCAGTCCACTTACATGACACATTCATAGTTTTTACTCCCAAAACAATAAATATCAGTAAGTAATCTGCTTTTTTTTCTACACTGGATTTGAGGTAATCTCAGAGAATATGCAGTTTTTCTGGGTGGTCCGCTTTAACAGCATAAAAGTAAACACTCACTGCTATGATTGGATAACAGTTCTGCATTTTAAACTAGTATTCGAATCCCCCTTCAGTTTGTGAGTGGGCAGAACTACAGAATCAGGATTTGATATTCTCCAGTGGAGGCAGTGTTTAATCTACCTATGACATCAAAGACAGGATCTGCCGTTTTCTGGACCTGGTGTCAATAAAAGCTTTTTTTTTTCAGTAAAAAGGACGTTTTCAGTTACTTTTTCGGATATTCTTTTAGTCGGACGACCTCTTGTATATCAAAAGCTCAAGTAAAAGTTGGGATCTCATTTCATTAGCCCTTTAAAAATCGAAATGGTATTTAGAGCACTGTATGATAAATGACCTGTGGGCTTTTGGCTGAAAACCTAAAGACATATTTAAGGTACACCAGAGACTTTTGTTACATCTTATAAAAGGGGCATAGTAGGTCTTCTTTAGTGTTTTGAAATAAGTCTTTTATTCTCACCACGGCTGAGTTTATCTTCTAAAAATACAGTAAAAACAACACTCCACTGAAATATTCTTAAAGTATTAAATATTATTATAGTTTCTACTGTTTGGTAATGTTTATTCCTTTGATTCAGAGATGTCACACAGTGACACACAATCCTTCAGAAATCATTCTAATATGCTGATTTGGTGCTCAAGAAACATTTATTCTAATTATTGTTGTAAACCGTTCTGTTGCCTTACATTTTTGCGGAAAACATGCACGATTTTTGTTTAATAATTTATTAATAAATAAATGTAATGAACTAAGGGCTGCACGGTGGCGCAGTGGGTAGCCCGTTCGCCTCACTGCAAGAAGGTCGCTGGTTCGAGCCTCGGCTGGGTCAGTTGGCGTTTCTGTGTGGAGTTTGCATGTTCTCCCCATGTTTGTGTGGGTTTCCTCCGGGTGCTCCGGTTTCCCCCCACAAGTCCAAAGACATGCGGTATAGGTGAGTTGGGTAAGCTAAATTGTCCGTAGTGTGTGTGAATGAATTTTTCCCAGTGATGCGTTGCAGCAGGAAGGGCATCCGCTGCGTAAAACATATGCTGGATAAGTTGGCGGTTCATTCCGCTGTGGCGACCCCTGATTAATAAAGGGACTAAGCCGAAAAGAAAATGAATGAATGAATGTAATGAACTAATTGTCAGTTGCGTGTGTGTGTGTGTGTGTTACTAACTGGTTGCAGTGAGTCCATGAGTCGTGTCAGCTGCTGGAAGCGCATGGCACAGTTGGTCTTCCTGCCATAGTTGATTAAACGATCAAGCTCGTTTATGTACGTCAGACGCAGCTCATCAAAATACTTCTGACTCTTCAGCCCCTCCACTGGAACTGCAGAAACAGAAATAAAACACTTTAATCTGAACTTCCACACATGTTTTCAATGAAATGCACTGGTTTTGTGTGCATGCTTATTGCTTTTTGCATTATTTATTTCCCTGCGGTGGGCTTGTTTGCAATATAAATAGAAAATACACTGCAAACTGGGTATAAAATAGGGAAATGAGAACAAAACTAAAAATTGGGTGTGAAATAGGGACTGAAACTTTTAAAACAGTCAATTTTATTTCTTTTTTTTAGCAAATGGTCAGTGAGAGACGGTACTTAACCTTCAGTAGGTCAAACTAAATATTATATGAGCTGTTCAAACTAAATATTATATGAGGTGTTTTATTTTTAATTCATTTTATATGAGGTTTAACACTATTACATAAATGTAAAACAAAGTTTAAGACTACTATTCTACCGAATTGCTAATCTACTTTAGGTTTTGCATATACTAAAGTTTTAAGTTGAAATGAATTGCTAAATTTAAAATGAAAAAGACTTTTTTTTTTGCACAAAGTAACAAAAAAGAAGACACTTTTTCAGACATTAAAATGAGTAAATAATATAAGACGACTAAAACTAAAATTGGTTAATTTCAGAGTGTTATTTACAAAAATTGATTTGAATTATTGAATATATGAAGTTTGAGAAGTTCTTTGAGGTGGGTCAAAGTCCCCATTTCAGGATACAGATATTTTGTGTGTTTACAATTAGCAACTTGGCTCATTACAGTTTAGGCATGTTTACTTAGCATATCTAATAAATCTAACAACACAAAACATGGGAATTGTGCCTCTAATTATTGAAGCAGGTCTGAATATCCAAGAGTATTGTGTGAGAAAAGTGTGTTGTGACCATCCATACACACACACACACACACACACACACACACACACACACGGGCGTTGCGGTAAACTCACTGACGCTGAACAGGAGGAGGGCCTTCATGCAAAGGAACTCTTCCTGTGTGACCTGTAGCAGCACAAACTCCTGTGAGAGATGCTTCATCTGAACACAGTGCTCGTACATGCTGGAGACGTGCATCCTACGACTGACAGAAAAAGAGGAAGATTAACAGACAGACACAGGACATCTCAACATTTTAACTTTCCATCTGCTAATTACAGTAATAACGACAAAATAGTGCGGTCAGTTATCTAATGACTGCCAAATCACTTGCTAAAGGATATTTATTTCATATCTAAAACACAATTTCAGATAGCAGCACTGAACTTGTATGGAAAATGGCCAAGATGAATTTGGGAAGGAAGTCTCTATTTCAGGTATTGGTGAAAAGGCCATTGAAAGCATGCGAGCCCCCCAAAAAATCCAATCTCTCCCGGGATTGTGTTTGTGACAAAGATCCTCCACACCATAATAAGCCAGCAGTAAATTATAAATGAATCTTGGAAGCATCTACGACGAGACTGTTATTGTGTGCATGAAGTACAAGATATGTACCTGCCCGACTGAGAGAGGGAGAGAGAGAGGAAGACAGAGAGATGGAATAAGGTAGAGAAAAGGCCGCTGAGGAGAAATGAAAGAAAAATGAGTGTGAGGAAAGATGGATTAGTACATTTACAAGACGAACAAATGGGCGGAGGAAGAAAATGGAATGAGAGAGAGAAGGCAACAATGCAGAGCACGGATGGATGCTGGACACAAAAGAAAACAGGCAAATAAGAGCAGTGTGGACGTGAGAGAGAGAGAATGAGACTGACTCATTGAAGACCAGGTCTGGAGCGAAGTACAGCATCCGTGCGTTGGCGTTCTTGTAGGACCTCCAACCCAGAGCAAAGACCATCACTCCCATCCAGGTGTGTTGTATGACTGTCATCTGATCATCCACGTGCAAGTTACGGAAACCTGAGAGACGGGGAGAGATGGGATACGTATTTGTGCTTTGTGTTCACTGCCTATAGCTCACAGTTTGTCAGCTGCCTGGGTGCTATTTTTTCAGACCAGCTTCATTTACGACTCTATTTCAGCTCTGCCAGCTCAAGCCATGAATCAGACTTTACCTGCCATTACTCCAAAAAAAAAAATCTCCAAAAAATTATAAATATGTACATACGGTAACACTTTAGTTTAAGTACTAATTCCTACTATTAACTACTGGCTTATTAACTCCCTATTACTAAGATATTGGCCTTACTAACAATTAATACGTTTATTAAGGCTAAAAGACTTCGTTACTGGTTTGTTATTACAGAGAATTGTACCTAAAATAAAGTGTGACCACATATATATGCATACACATATGCAAATAATATACATGTCAATCTGAACTAAGGATTCAGTCTTACAGAAGACCAGGCAGCCCTTTCAGAACGAAAAAGGAAACCCTCTGAATATTCCAGGCTAAAACTTGATCTCACTTTCCTCACTTGAACTGATTCATGACTGGCTTCAGTGCAGAATAAAACGCCAGGCCTTACAGCTTTATTAATGCTATCAATAACAGAAGAACCGCAACCAATCACATCAGCCTGGTTCCATCAACTATTCACATGCTGAGGTTCAAAAAAATGTTACAAATCAAACCACGCCCATTTCTCTCTCCAGAGTATTTAATGGCTTTGCCATGGTGTTTTACATATGACTGAAGTCTGCCTTTTCAAAAAGCCTTTTATCAAAGCCATTAGAGTGAAGTAGATTACACAACACCTACTCTCCTCAAGCCTCTGAACTGGAAATACAAACCATAATTAAATCACTGTGAACAAACAACCAAATAATTATCTGCTGTTGTCCTGATCTGAAACAACAGACAAGATCTTCATCTTGTTCTATTGTTCTTTATCGATGACAATTATGCATATAAAAAATTTTTACTTCGAAATATAGATTTTTTTTTTATTTAAAACATTATTTCAACAAATGTTTAAAAAACGTAACAAAATTTTGCTAAAAACAAGTATTTTTTGTTAATGAAAATATATTTTTAAATGATAGATATACAGACAGACAAATAAATAGATACATGAAAAACAACATGAAATTTGATCATTAAATTGGTATATCACAAAGTCAAATTACTTGTATTTTTTAATTAAATTAATAGATATAAACAAATGAATGACCCCTTTCTAAAAGCCAGCATGTTCATCTAAAATGAGTGACAGTTTGGCATGCTTTAATTACCTGGAAGTCCTTTGGCCCATTTCACTACTTTGACAAGTTGCCTCTCTCCTAACTCGTTAAGGCTGGTGAGAAGAGCAGCCGCTGAGTCAGGCTGACCGTGATCATGGCCGGCGTTCACCACCTCGGGCTCAATGGCCTCCAGGATGTTCAGGAAGATCAACTGCGAGTGGAACGTCAGGTTGGGCTTGGGCGACATGCATTGGACAGTCTCCAACGGGCCCTGAACTGCGCCGACCTCATCCGGACCTTTCATCTGTCCGATCTTTCTCAGCTTGCGGGCTGCGGCACAGAACAAAAACAATATACTGTAATAAACAGAGCTGGAAGTATTGCTTTGTAAATTCAAGCTGCACCGAAAACACATTATTAATCTGGAACACATCTTCATATTTTTTTATTATTTAGAAACCAATGAAGCGGGTGGTCTGTGAGTAATGAGGTTGGCATGATCTTATTTCTACTCTTGAATATCTCTATTACACAACAGAGGATAAAACCTGCAGTGCGACGGGTAGTCTGTCCTCTACATTATCTCCTGCCAGTCAGCACAAAGAATGATTACTGGCCGCAAAACACACCTGAGACGATGTATTTTTCCCTCGGCTGCCACTACAACAAAGGACCTGACAGGATTAGCGTATCTGCATTGATGTATTTGAGTAACGTGGAGCAGAAGTACAGTCATTCTAGAATGCAAAACATGCGTCATTTGCCTAATACTTGCGGCGGATGTGCATTTTGTCACCAGAAACACTCATCTTTCCTCCATGTGTTTAATATGCACAACAGGGAAAAACCATCTGTATTCCGAGGCTGCTGCTAATAACGTGAATTAAATGAAGATGTAAATATGTGTGCGCGTATATACGTGCACTTTAATTAGTGGCTACAGTAGCAACCGTTTTGCTTCAGCTCCAGTGAGTGGCTGTGGTTTAGTTATGATGCTTAACTCTCACGCTCTCCACTCTGAATTATAAATCAGAGATGCTCATTATTCAATGGGCAGCGTTAGGGTGAGAAATGAAAGACTATCAGTTGAGATGATTTACAACTTGTAGACTTTAATGGCACATTACGAATGCCGATCCAAAATGGAGAGAGAAAAAAATCTTTATTAAAAAAAAAGAAAAACACTTGAATTATTTGCGAAGCTGCTGATTTAAATGCCTAAAAAGCTCTAAGTTGCTGGATAAGAGGACAAACTCGAGTGAAATTGACTCCCTCCAAGGTCCTTACAAAAAGGAGGCTACAATTTTGCTGACGAGATACTGGAGCAGCTCTGCTTGTGGTCTAAAATGAAGAGTGGTGAAGCGCTGGAGATGGGGACAGAGTAAGATTATAACTTTTTCCTGAGGTGGTTTACCAAAAGCCTAGGGGTTTGCGGTAAACTTGTGGCAAGGTGCCAAAGACACCACCACCAAGTATTCTCTTTTCCAAAGACACATAAACCTGCCATTCCAGCTAATACAAGCAAAAACATCAGATGGTAAATACCACCAAAGTTGCTGCTGCTGCTAAACATTGTCCCTTCCACCTAGCTTTTGTCTGAGTTTGCGTCAGCTTCAAACAGACTCAAAATGATAAGAAAGGCCTGTAATTTTACAAATTCTGCAATGTTAACATTCAAGTACGGACTTTAGTAAAAATACACCAATGGTGCTCTGCTTCAGATGCCAGTTTAAACAAGCATACGTCCATATTCAACAGTCTTAAAAAGAGGAAGTCTGCCTATCATCATGTCAACTCATAAGTGAAACTGTGACTCCACTGAGCGATTCTGAAACCTCAATTTCAAAACACACATGAAGTCATTTGCTTGAGATTCTCTGAAGGTGCATGAGTAATTGGGTAAATGGTGTTGCTGACAACATTTTCTCAGACTTAAAGCAGGAACTGGAGGAACCAGGTGAATATGTTAAAAATTGGCAGATGAGTGAGATGCCAGCTCTCAATGGCGAATACTGTAGATAAGTGAACAGTTTACCGTTATATGAGAGCAAGCGTTTTGTTTCAGAGTTTTTGGCATTCTGGGCTCCACTCAGAATCTGTGAAAAGTTTTGACTGATGTGTACTTTAAGCCATGATGACAGATTTGTGCATGAAGACTTCTGTCTCTCACTTGCAGAGAGACAGTTTTGGGATTTTTCGGAAGTAAGTTACAGGGAACTTAGTTTTAAAACGTAGACATTAGCTGACAGAACTGTTTGTAAGAATGAACAAATTACCTGATGAAGTGCAATCTGGAATTCTTATTTGTACAGAAACCTGGTTAGAACTTTATTTTGATGGTCCCCATCAGACATTTTACTGACTACAAATAACTCTGCATGTCAACTAGAAGTCATTCCAGCATTCATAGACTTTGCTTGGCATCTGCTAACAATTTATTTTGGCCCTTTTATAGCTCACACTATGCATTTTGCAGGAGTTTTATGCATTTAAATAATATTGGCTATGTTAAAACTACAATCATACACAATTAAGACTTTTTATTTGTTTCTGGATCAAAAATATGCAAAGCAAGCAGTGCTCAAAAGACTTTTAAGAGTGGCTAAAGTTTTAGGAGCAACCAGATAAAATAAGAAAGCCTATAGAACAAAACTGCAAATTGACAAAGACATTTAGTCGCAGTCGTGGCCTGGTGGTTAGAGTGTTGGACTCGTGATCCGAAGGTTGCTGGTTCGATACTCGGTACCAGCGGGAATTGGGGGTGGGGGGAGTGAATGACCGGCACTCTCCACCACCCTCAATACCACGACTGAGGTGAGTCCCTTGAGCAAGGCACCGTTCCCCCCAACTGCTCCCCGGGCGCCGCAGCATGGCTGCCCACTGCTCCGGGTGTGTGTTCACGGTATGTGTGTGTTCACTAACTGTGTGTGTGCACTTGGATGGGTTAAATGCAGAGCACAAATTCCAAGTATGGGACACCATACTTGGCCACACTACACTTCACTTCACTTCACTTCACATTTCAGCAAAGAGAGCAGGGTGACAGTGATACATCAAACCTGAAGGATGCTGTGAGACCTGAACACCAATAAATGATTTATATTTAACTGTAGACTATCCCTTTGAGACAAGTTCATTCTTTTGGAAGTGTGATTTCACGGTATCACAAGTTCAGATTATTTGTGCAATTATGCTCTTTTTGTGAAGAAAAGTAAAAGGTAAATAAAATAAGAAACAGCTTAGTTCATTCATTGATGGAGCTAATTACATGGCACCAGGGACTTGTTATTTATGAGCCATTTACTAATGGAGACAACAGCAACAACAAGCATGTCCACAAAGAAGAGAAAACGGGAGACAAAGAGTGCAAGCGTGACACTATGAGCACTCCAGAAACAGATAGGATGCATTTAGTAGTAAATTGATCCAGTGTGTCATTTGAGTCTGAAAGGTGAAACTATTCAAACGGCTTTATAGAGGCAGGAATCAAACGCGTCGGGAAAGAGGGCTGATCCGTCCACTTGTCCACCACCATCTGCTCTCTTCAGTAGCTCTCTTACCACAAACAGATGCATCGTGTGCAACGCTTTTAAAACTGCACTTCGTCTACGATCATCAGCAGGAAGATTAAGGCTTTAGTTGCACAACGAAACAAAAATAAATAAATAAAAAAGCCACAAACAAATTAACACCAAGTGCATATATACAAAATTAGTCATTTGAGGCATTTATTTAAGCTTTTCTGACTGCGAATGCTGGAAAAATAAATGCTAATTCAGAGTTAATTTTTTTAAATCCTAATGTGAGCAACATCAAGCAAGTAAAACATTATTTTGGTGCCAATGAAAGAGACAAGCAAGTGTTTGTACTGTATCAAGCATTTCCAACAGACTGAAAAGATTCAGTTTCCCTTTAAATAAATTTATTTAGGCTTAAGGTATTTTTTTCATTTACCCCCTGTTCTGAATAAAGTATTGATTTAAAAGCAGGGGGAAAAATTATGTTTATGCTGCTGCAGTGTTGAGTTTTACCGGTATCAGTAACAAGTAATACATTATAAATGATATCTGAGTAACATTGCCAATCAACACTGATTAAAGGACTGACCTCATTATTTCTCAGGAATGTTGCCATTTAATTTTTTCTTGTCTTTTATATCGTATCGTATTGTGTTTTTGTTTTTATTTAATTAAATATGATCTGATTATATTACTGAATTAAAGAACATGAAGCTACATAAAAAAAAATTAAATAAAAAGAAAATCTAATTTCACACTTTAATCAATTTGTAATGGTAAGACCACCTCTGCCTTTGCCACTACATAAAATACCTGAAATCAGATACTAAATCATTATGAAAGAATAAGAAGCCTTATATAAACACCAGAAACATGTGGCCTGCTTTGCTCTTAGTGGTTGTGAGTCTTGGAAAAGCTGTCACATCCACGTTGAAAGATCATCGACAATTCATTTACAAATGGAAAAGATTTCACATCACTGGCAATCCACCCGGGCCACGATTCATCCCGAGAGCTGATTGAAAGATACTGCAGGAACCCAGAGATGACATCAAAGGATTTACAGGCCTGTCTTGGCTCAGTCAGAGTCAGAGTGCAAGAGTCAAGCATCCTAAAGAGACTGCATTACTTTGCACTGTATGTGACACACACAAGGAAGATGTATGTGAGACCATCTGTTACAAAGCTGTGCCTGAGCTGTAAGTGCATCTGAAATATGATACGCTCGTTTAGGAGGAGTGAGCAGAAATGTAATGAGAAAAGAGACTAGACTGTTCGAGACTGACAAATTGCAAAAAAAACACCAGCAGTTTTTAGCCAAAGCTATAAAATCGTTTAAAAGGAATTTTCCCCCCCCACTTTTACTACCCATTTGTATTCTGAAAATGAAGATCACTTTCATCTTCTTCTTTTTTTACTGTCATAGTTAATGTGTTAAAGCACATGATTAAGTATTTTAAAGTCGTTAACGTTCTTTAAAAGTGCATTTATTTGGTAAATGTTAACTGGTAAATGTTCATTCACATCTATGAATCTCTCTACTGTAAGACTTTCTACAACCCTACAATATTTTCCTAAACGATCTTTAAATGCCTACAGAGACAGGTTCTGTCATATTTGGCTAATAAAACATTCGTCTCCAAATTATAGTAAAGTAAAACCAACCATAACACACACAATCCCCTAGATAAACTCCCACTTATCATTCAGTTAGGGAGATGGACTTACTTAATAAAAAAAGTCAAATCAAAAATCAACTCCAGATGGGATGTTTACTGAAAATAAATTGATTTCTCCATCCTTGGTATGGTGGAATTTGATAAACGTTAAAACATCTGTGTTGCTTATGGAGGGAAAAAAGGAGAGATGCACTAAAGAATGTTAAATATACACATACAGCTATGGAAAATAGACCACCTGACAATTATGTTACAATTATGATTTTAGATTTGACTAACTGTCATTTTCAGGGGAAAATGTTCTACTAATGGCAATATTTTTATTTGAATTTGAAAATTTGAAAGACATGTAATCAGACATTATAGAAAAAACTAATATTAACATTTTACTCAAACCCATAACTAGGCCCACACTGAATCTGTGCCCATAGAAATCAGTCCACAGATTATTTAGCCCATTTATTTAGATATGTAAATGTGTGTAAATATATATTTATTCAGTTTTAATATCAATTTCAGAAATATTATTGAATAATATGTAAATGTGACATGGTTTATGTACAATACAGTATGTTTTAGTGGATTATTTACTTAGTTTATCAAACAAATGGTTCTAATTGGATTTGCATTGTAAACGTTAAAGAAAAGTTTTTTTATTTCATGTTAAGTCTTTAGTTACTATACTCTCAAAATAATTCCACATAAATCATAAGATCTTTTTTTTTTACAAAATTAAATAGCAAAAAATATCTGTAGATTCTATTCATAAATCCAGACAAAAACAGAATTTTAAAGAGATATCTTAATATTTTCCACATTTGTACAAAGACTCTACTCTTCAGTTTGGTCAGATATTTAAATGTATTAGAAAAAAAATCTATTATTGCTCCATGGCTGCATTTATTTGATACAGTAGAAATGGTAATTTTCTGAAAAATTACAAAGATTAAAAATAATTAATTTGCATTTGAATATATTTTAATTTGCAATTTATTCCTGTGATGTCAAAGCTAAACTCACAGCATCCATTTTCCCAGTCTTCACTATCACACGATCCCTCAGAAATCATTCAAATATGCTGCAGGTACTCAAAAAAACTCCCTAAATGTTTTTTTTTTCTTTTTGCTGAAAGTTTGAAGCATTTTTACCAATAAGGATTTTTCAGTGAATAAAAAAGTTCAAACTGCATTTGTTTGAAACAGTTTATTCTTATCAGTTTAATTCATTGCTATTAAATAAAAAGTAAATAAAATACGCACTACATAAAATATGCAATTACTCTAAATGTCTTAAATTAGATTAATCACAATTATGCAAACAATAAATACAAATAACATTTTAAAAGTGTATGTCTCTTTATAAAGCAATATGCAATGCAAAACAAGTGAACATTATCAGGCATTTTAATATACCATTAAAATGATTTAGACTAGTTCGGAGAGTTTAGTGAGGCAATAAACTGTATGTTTGTCAGTAAACTGGTACAATTTCTCCCCAAAATCCACCTACAACAATTCTATACATTTAAAGATACCTCCACACAATGCAGGAGCCCAGAGAAGGAGCTGTACCTTCCCTACCCTACACCTACAAGCCAAAGCCTGGAGTTAAACTGTCTCCAAACTTGAGGTTTTCCAGTCAGTTTCTGTCTCCCAGTGGCTCTTTAGAGGAATTTATATAATTCTGAAGGGAGACGAGATTATGAGTCAAACATTAATACATCAAAAAGAGCGCAATGAACAGGCCACAGTCCAGAGCTGGAGGGGATCTGTAAACTGTCTCAGTTGCCTACTTAGAACAAGAAAGATTTCACTTTTTTTTTTTTTTTCAACCAAAAAAAAACAGCTTGTAAGTCAGGGGAGGAAATAGGGAAGATGTGTGTCGTCTGACACCACATTTTTATCACATATACACGGACACACAAAATGCGCACTTTGGGCCACTGCTGCTAAAAGCGTGACACAGTGCATCGCCTTAACAACACCCTCTCTGATAATTACAGCCCTGATACCCAACCATCCCCTGCAGAGTCATGAACTGCTTCCGAAAATTCAGAAGCCAGTTTTAAATGTCATTACACACAAAAGTATCTCAAAATACGCAACCTAGAGTAACCGACACCTGCACCTGTCAAGGCAACCATTGCAAATTACTCAAAGGCTGCTTTTTCCTGAGCATCCTCAACTATAAATATTGTCATAAATTGATGATCATCTGTGCCTGCTAAACTAGCACCTATCGATACTCTTAATGCATTGTCATTCACCTCATTTCTGCTGCTGTTTTACATCCATTGGTAAATTATATTTTATCGTGTTTCTGTTCTTAAAGTAATCATCCTTAGTCCTTTTTCCCCAGGCGATCCCCAGTAGGCTTTGTCTTCAATAGGGGTATTGACAGCACAGGCTTTTCTGGGCTTAAGTCCTGAGTATTTTTCTTCCTGCCTCGAACCTTGTCCCTTTCTTGTTTCCCTTTCTTGAGTCAGTTGTTCTGTGTCTGCTGTTTAGCTGCTCCAGCTACTTCTTTCTTTAGTGTCTATATGTTATGGTGACTAAAAAGCCATTGCAAAATATTCTAAGGGGATTCGCCAAAATGTACACTCTGCAGAATCCCACAGACACACCTACACAATAAGCATGGAACTGCAAGTTAGAGGCAATTTGCTAACAAAAAATAAATTAATAACTGTTACACACAATAAACAAATATGCTATATTTTCATCCATTCTTCATCAGTACCAAATTTTATGGCACACTGTCTTATTGCACATACTTGTAATATGCTCCTGCCTGTAATATTTACATTAAAGCACAGGCACATATCAATATCAATGCAATAAGTTATTCTCTTGAGACAAATAATTTCTGATTGCCTACAAGGTGGCTAAAGAAAAGGCTTTTTACAGGCCTGGTACAAAAAAAAATTAAATCAATGGATTCTCTATGCAACAGCAGGGATAAGATCTTATTACATTTAACCACTACTGTAGGTTTGGCTTAAAAGGTAGTAGGGATTGTGGTGCTTTGAACTTGATAGGGTGCAGCTTTACATCTGTATTAAATATTAAAATATTAGCTAAGCCGAAAATGTGCACTTTTTACAGTTATTTAATGCAATTTGTGTTTTAACTCCATTCATGCGATTAGCATACTGAATCTGCTTAAAAGGAAAGTTTACATAACCTTTTGATCACACAGTAAAAGCATACAGCCCAGAGTGTGTGGTGTTGTGCACATAATTATGCTGTTTATTGTTTATTAATCCTGATGTGTGTGACTAGGTTTATAGATAAGGCCTATCTAATCAACGGAAACGTATTTTGCATTACATTAATAAATTTAATAATCAAAAACAACATTAAAGATGCTTTTGTACATTGCGTAAAATAAGCCATCAACATATAAGTCTTTTTTTTCAATGGCTTTCATAGTGAGGACTGTGGTGGGGACATGTCCCACCCAACCCGCCCGCAAATTATGTTTTACATTTTTAGAAACTGAAATTTATGACAGTCTGTTTTGAAAGAGCAAGTTATGGAACATCATGATTTTCATCTCTTTATGTGCTCCTATCCTATTTTAAAGCTTTCTAATTTTGGAGGTCACCTACCATAGGTTTACTTCCACTCAAGGTCAAGGAGTACTTTAGTTTTCTCTTAAAGTGCATTGCAGCATCAGCTCTTTTCTCAAAGTGTCTGAAACAGTTCGTTTAAAAATCCGGTCTCTCCAGTGTTCATTTCGTTGACGAAAAATTTTCGTCATAATTTTCGTGACGAACAAGTTTCTACAGACGAAAACTAGATGAAACCTAAATAAAAATGATGAAAGATAAAAGTGATGATGACAACGACAACTATAATAAAAATATACTGACATTTTCGTTGACTAATAAAACTAGACGAGAATGTGATCGAGGGACATTTTTGGAAAATATCCAATCAGAATTAGTCTTGGTGTAATGCATGACGGACACACACACACACACACACACACACACACACACACACACACACACA